>JAQQPU010007566.1:0-38412 GCA_029168905.1 Artemia sp. Kazakhstan ARC1039 | reverse complement strand
AATCTATCTTTTGATAAATCCTATAGAACATTGTATGAGTTGACCATGCAAACCCTAGATCATGATTCGCAACTATTTGAAAATGGTATAACCGAAGATATGTTTGCTAAAACACATGGTATCATTGTACTGGATTTGTCTGGCACACAGGATATGAGTATAGTACGTACGGGGACTGTGCGTTTAGAGTGTACATTTGCCGACCCATTGGCTGAGAGTGTTGCCCTAATCTCACTAAATCAATATGAAACCTATTGGGAAATCACTCCCGAAGGCAGTGTTCTACTAGACTTGGCGCCATGAACACCAGTCAAATAATCAGTGTATTTAATATAGACCCCTACATGTCCCAGTACAAATCCTATTGTCTGCCCTCAGACTTTCTTGGAAAAATTCATAGTGCGAACAATACCTTGATTATTGTTAATAGCAGTCCATCGACTGTGCTGACGGGTCATTGGCTGTGCATATTTCAAACAATGAAGACGATTGAAATTTTTGATCCTCTTGGTCTACCCTATACATTTTACACACCCCACATCAGCAACTATATTGAGAGCAGTGGGAAAACTATTATTCAAAATCGAAAGAGGGTGCAGGATCTAACGACTAAAAGCTGTGGCTTCCATGCGCTACTATATTTTGTGTTCCGATGCCGTGGCTATACTTACAAGCAGTTTCTCCACATTTATAGTGACAATCCCCGTCTGAACGACTTTCTAGTGGAAAATATCCTCTCAGACCTATACAGTATTGATTTCAGTGCCCTAAGAGTAAAGTGCTTAAAAAATGCTTGTGAATTTGTTTATTAATAAAATGTATATATACAACAATGTCTTTAAATCTTCAATTTTAGATTTCTTCATCGGTGTATAGGCAAGTGTCGTGAACCACTAATGCTGGTAAATCATTTGGATTCACTGTATATTGATCTTGATTGACTGCAAAGTCAGGGTCACATTTTCTGCAGTACAATGTAACTTCACTCTTGTCATATCTCTTTGTATAGTCAATGATACTATTTGCATTCATATTATGAAATTCATGAGTTTCAATCTGTCTATTTGAAGCAATATCACATACAGTGTTTTCAAGTGGTGAATCACATTCGGTAACTGCCAAATAAAAATCACTTGGTTTATAGTCATAGTAGGCAGTTTCGTCACAGCGATGACGTAGAAACCAGATTGTCTTGTTACCCCAACAGTTGAATCGTAGACCAGATTCCTCTTCCCAGAATAATTTAAATCCGCGACGATACCAATCTCGTAGAAATAAACTAAAATCACGTTTGGGATTCTTTCCAATCATAGCGGGGTAAGTATTCTCCCACTGATCACATTTATCATGGTGACAATTGGAGCACAGGTGCCCTCTAGGGTGAGAGTCACACACCTCTTCAAGACACGAATTACATCCTTTAATTTGTACTGCATAGCCTCTATGTAATTTGGACAATGGCCTCTATGTAACAATGGACATATATAGAACATTTTTTGGTTTCCGATGTCAACTCACTCACAGCTAAAACGAAACTGAGCGTCCTCGCTCCATAAATTCAAGGTGGAGGAATGGGGGAGAGGAGTAACACTGTGACGTTACCTCTTTCGAATGACGGGGGAGCCATCTACATTGAATCCATTGGCAATGTTTTCGAAAGTATATCCACAATATGGTTCTGCTTTGTTCCAATTAATATATCAATAAATTGACTATAAGCATTTGAATCACATTTTAAAAGTTTCATACAATAGTCCAATGGGGGAGAATCAGTTTTCATTATATTGTCAAGTGTTCCCTGAGAGAATATCCTGCGTTGAAGAGATAACTCGAGAAAATCGTCATCCAAAATCAAATGTTTTTCATAAACACTAGATTTTATCTAATTCTCTCTTTCTCAAATTTATTCATTATTCAGTCCTTTCACTCTGACTGCTGACTCTAGACTGAGCCTGATTCGTTAGCCCTAACCAGAAAAGAAAGGGAACATTTTTGATTTCGAAACAATTTTATTGAATAATTACAACAACATCAATAATACTATGCATGTACAATTAGCGATAGAGTTTATTGTCTTCAATATGTTTCACTAATGCACTTAAAGCACATTGAAGTCTATTCACATGTGCTATATCAACTTTTGCGGCGAAACATAATTGATCTTCCATTTTAAATTTGCTCAAGGATATCACATATCTTGCATATACTGCATCCCATTCCAGACAAAGCCGCAATCCTTTCGTGATTTCCACTGCAATGTTTGGTGCTCTTGTATTATTACCATCAACTCCACTATCAACTTCTAATAGGGTAAACATTCCACTCATTATTACAAATATATATCCAAATGAGTAAAGTCAAACTGTTCTTCTTCTCACTCCTTTGAATTCTATTCACAGACTAATAAAACTATAGCAAAAATCCTTTCCTCATATTCCCTCCGCCGCGAATATGTAACCAAGCCCTCTGATTGGCTGAGAAGGAAACACGTGATCTAACTGTTTCCGGGAAACTCATAACATTTGGCTCGAGCAACAACAACAAATACTATTTCTGGATCATAACATTTGGCTTGAGCAACAACAACAACAAATGCTGTTTCCTATTTCTGGACACCTTGACATTCGCTGAGAGCGTGCACTTGGCCAAAACAACAACAACAACAAATACTGTTTCCTATTTCTGGACACCATGACATTCGCTGAGAGCGTGCACTTGCCCAAAACAACAACAAGAACAAATGCTGTTTCCTATTTCTGGACACCTCGACATTCGCCTCGAACGTGCACTTACAACAACAACAACAAATAAATCGACCTTGGAAAAAGAGGTCATTGACCCCATTAACCACGTGTTCTCCCTAGGGACTCTATGCCCATATATGGAGTCTCGTCAGTATTCTATGCCCATATAAGGAGTCCCGTCACGAGTAGAACCCCCCTTCTACTTGTGCTTAACAAAATGGCTACCTAAAAATTTGACTGGATGTATTTGGGGAAATGAAGGGCGTTGGGGGGACTGGTTGCCCTCCAATCACTTTCAACTATCGGAAAGGGCAATAATACTTGTAATTTCCTGTCGAATGAGCCCCTTTTAAAGTTTTTACGACAACTCCTTCTGTGTGAAGTGCCCTGGTAAAAAAAAAACAACTAAGAAACAAATAAATAGATAACACATTTTGCCCACATCGCTCTTTACTTAGGCCACAGAATTGTGCTGGGTACGATTTTTGGATTATTTTATCAACAAATGGTTATCTCGAAATTCTTATCAGATACATTTCGGGAAAATAAGATGTTTGGGGGAATAGCTGCCTTTCGATCATTTTTACTCTTGAAAAGGGCGCTAGAACTTTTGATTACCAGTCCAATGAGCCCCCCCCCCCGAGGCTTATACAACCACCCTTTCTTTGACAATCTTATATGCACCCAGGACATAACTTACAATCCTTACCCTGAGGGCTGTGGGGGAGGGGTTGTCATCCTCAATGATATAATTTCCGGACAACTACGTTGAACATAATGGCTATCTCAAAAGTTTGATTGGATGTGTTTGGGGAGATGATCAGCGCAGAGGGGCTGGTTGCCCTCCAATTACTTTAGACTATTAAAAATGACACTAGCCCTTTCAATTTTCAATCGAATGAGCCCCTATCGAAGTTTCTACGACAACTCCTTCTATGCGAAGTTCCCTTGTCTAAAGAAACAAAAATAAAAATAAATAAATAAATAACACATTGTGCCCACATTGCTATTTACATAAGCCTCTGAATAATTAACCTCTGAGATACCAATGGCATATGCTTGATTAGCTCAAGATCGGGTGCCATTTATTCAAAAGGCATACATAGAGTTCTTGGTCATTAGGACCACCAAAGGTATAAACGTTAGTGTTATTACAGCGACATCCATGGGATTGTACTTGTATAAACTGGTGTAAGGCATAGCACTTGCGATCGGTTGATAGCCCATTCCAAAGTTTATAATGTTTCCTTGGCTTTCTTCTATATTTAATGTCTCTTGAGCCTTAACAGTAGCTTCTCTTTAATTACACTACCATTTATCTTAGAAAGTTATGGACAAATTCCTAATTTATTTTTATATTTCTATAAGAATGAGATATAAGAATATCTTTTAATTTCCAAAAATTCCGAAATCAACATTCAAACCTCATTTTGACCAGAAAGTGATACGATTCAAAAGCTCATCAACAGACAAATTCAATATCTGAAGAAAACTTCGTTTTCGGCTCGTGTACCAATCCCTTTGAAAATCATATTTACTTCTTCTTCCGTAGTAAAGACAATATTCAATTGTCCGTGTCCAAGAGCAACAGAACATCTCAAGAAATGGATTTTGGTTGGGGAAGGGATGAGAGAAAGATATGTTTCTTTAAGAATGAATATCCTTTATATAAGTATAATAGAATACTGAAAAGAAAAATAAAAATAAAATCAATATGAAAAATCTGAGAAAAAATAATGTGGTAAAATTATTCCATTAAATAGGCTATTATTGGTTGTTATATTTATGAAACTATACTTATAACAATTTCAATAGTCTAATGAAGAGAGAGTACAAAAAGAGGTAATGATTGGACGTAAAAGATTCGTCAGAGTACCCTGAAACTGCTTGGGACTTCAACCCTCAAACTTATGGGTTAAATTCAACCAGGCCTTCGGCCCCAATTCACTTGTTACACTTACACCACATATCTATCGCTTGGGGGAAGCCCAGGACTTAGGCCCCTCACGATTGTCATTTTCTTCTAGCGCTAACTACTGCTTCTAACGCAATTATTTTTGGAATTTTTTTTTAATCCCAAAAAGCTAGAAATTCCTCGCTCAGTTTTAGCTTATATCTTCTAACTGTAAAACAAAAGAAAGTAATTTTTAAACTGCAAAAATTTTTAAATTCGGTTCCTAAATATTCTTGTTATGACCAAAAACAATCTCTGATACTTCTTAATATTTGTCAAAATCTGACTGTTTAGTGAAACTAACAGACTCACTGGGTAGAATAGCTTAAGATACCTGGCTGTGACCTCGTACAAGTTTGAAGACAGAGCCAGTTATTATCTAGGATATTTTTATGGAGTCCGATAGGGTAGGCTTTGCTCTCAGTGTTGTGGAAATTCAACGAATTCTCCCATTGTAAAATATCCGCAATTTATCAATGCCAAAAAAAACATTATGCAAAAGGAATCGGACTTTTGAAAAAATCAAGGAAACATGACTAAGAAAAATGAGTTTCTCACTTTGAATAAAAAAATCTGCAGCAGAAATTTCATCAGTGTCAAAACCAAGGGTGAAGCAAACAATGCCATCGTTCCCAATGGATATAATAAAGGAGGCAAAGCGTAGAATGTGAAACAAGCCCATGTCGCTGATTTCTAATGCACGCTCGGTGAATTCTATTTCCCAAACTGGCTTTAGTCCAAACGAGTTTGATCTGTCAAACGAGTTGGTTCTGCAAAGAAGAATGAATTACCAAATAACGTCTTTTGGCTAATTTTTTGCTTGTTATCGGAGGGATATAACATAAGAGAAACATGATCAAAGCAACAACGATACTAAATTACAAAACTTCATATCATAGAAAGCTTAAAATGCAATCATTTTAGTAAGTAACATATTTTGTTTCTTACATTGCTGCTTTAAGAAAAAAGCAGACATTTTCCTTTATTTTCTGCAGTATTCAAATTGAAAAAGTAGCACATACAAATATTTTAAACCCTTAGAACTTTTTTGAAGAAGAAAGCACAGCTGATGAACTCTTCTCCATCGCAATTAGGTAACAAAGTTTTTTCAATGAAAGTAAAGGGCGACATTAGAATAAATGCGTTGAGAAGGTTTGTTGGTATTTGTATCCGGGTTGCAGCGGTAGCTAGTGACACATAAGGACAACTTTATTTAACTTTTTATTTGGATTGTATAGAAGAGTGTGTTTATCTTTTTAAAAAAATTTTCGTCGTAGATCTTTGAATTAGACACGGCTCAGAAGAACTCCAAGTATTAATACTAACCATACTATATCAAATCATATCTTTAAAACCTGAAGTGAACAGAAAGTATTCCGTTTACAAGGAGGTCTATCTCCTCCACCTTGACCCCGATCGACCTGTGAAATATTGTTCTGAAAGAATGTTTTGAGCTCAACGAATGTGGTTAGTGGATAATTCTGAGCCATTTATTTACAGATTCTTTTTCAAAACATATGCATGAAAAGTTTTATTATTGAAAGCAAATGCAGATCAATAAGGTCTTCCATTTTTGAGAATTTGTGAACAATGCTTTTTACACCATTATAACTGCCTTTGTAGGCTATATTAACGGTAATCTTAAAGTTTTTTTTTTTCGGGAAAAACTCAAAATATAGCGTGAGAAGAGGGGCTTAAGAAAGGACAGGTCACCTCACTTACAGAATAATTTGTTTTAAGTTATAATGTAGTTCCTCACCGTCATTTGAAAAAAAAAACTTGTTTTTCTATTTAATTTCTGAACGTTTTCTACCTTATTCGTAAGCCTATACAAACTATGGGACGGGCTGCCACTCCAGTCCACCCTGCTATTTCCTCTTCAATTTAAATTATACATAGCAATTCTTCAAAACAGAAGATTACACCTGAATATTTCATTTGAATTGCTTTATGAATTTGAATTAGCGAAAAAATGGCATTAAACAACACGTAGCTCTGGCTGAATCTCATTTGCTGCTTAAAAAGGACGATGAAATTTTATATTTTTTCGCTTGGATCCTCTATTTATATTCAACGATGTTTGATTTGGTACGATTGCCCCTAAAAAAAAGAACAGTGTCCATGATCAACCTTCCCGAACAAGAACATACAAACAGTTGTTTTGTTTAGGTAGTGGCTTCAAAAAATACAAAAGGGTCTTCTAATTTGCTAAAAGCGCTGGCATACTTTTCATCAGCATTAATCCCCTATTTGTTCTGTGCTTCCCCTTTTCAAAAATGGGACTAATCTTTTCAAGCTCGCCATTTGTGGTGAACAACTATAATCCTAATGAATTTTACATATATAGAATCAAATTGAAAGCTGATTCTTTTACTGTATCAGATTTGACGTCCGTTATTACCAAAACTAAATAGCTGCCCATGGAGTTCCCTTTCATTAAAATTTTAATTTTCAATTTTTCCCTATTTTTTTTTCAAAATATTAATGGTCTGATAGTTAACTACCTCAAGCTGTCAGATTTTATTTTCACCGGTCTTGGCGCTTTATAGCAGTTATCACAAGTTTTCTGGTGAATAAGTATTTTGAGTTCTACAGCAGGAAATGAATTAAGCAGATCAATATAACTCATTTTTTTTTTACTTCTTCTCTTTTATTATGTTGAGGCAGCCCGATCAGTCACATTGGTCAGTCATGATCAGTCACGTTTACTCTCTTGACGTGCTTCGACAACGAGATGTTACTATGGCTGTGTCTTCATTTTGCATATCATGAACAAACCATGAAGGAAATCAATCCATGCTATTGAGAAAAAACTTTTTTTTCAATTAAATTAGAAAAATTAATCCAAAGAGGTTTTTGAAAATAAAGTAAAGTACTATTAAGCCAAAGACGAGCAGAAATACAGTTAAATATTTTTCCGATCGTAAAACTCACAAACCACCATATTAAAATAACTGAAACCAAAAACGAGCAAAATTTAAAATAAATAGCCGATTCTAACTAAGTGGCAGATAAACAAGCAGTACGACTGGCGTCCTTTATGCTATCTAAGGACCAGAAAATAATTTACGCATTACTGAAAAAATCCTTATTTTGAGTTGTCTGTTTCAATTTCTCATAATATTGAAAAAAAAATTTATCACCTTCATGACCAAGATTGCTGCAAAAATGACAAAAGAAATAAATATGGATTGACAGTTCATTATATATACTTCTATGTGTATGTTGTAGTGATAGTGCATGTTGAGATACATTTATTAAAGAAAATATTTAAAATGTAGTTTGTTTTCAGTAAAGTACAAATTATTTTCTGGTCTTTAGAAAACAGAGGGGTCAACAAACCTACTATTCTCAGTTTCTGCTCGTACTAAGTTTAACTCGGTTATTTGTCGTGATTTCTGTTCTATTTCGGTTTCATTTACTTATTGATTGTGATGTATGGTAGTTTTGCGCTTGGTGAATTATTTGACTTTATTTCTGCTCAGCTTTGGTTTAATGTAGCTCCTTACTTATCCTTGAGAAACTTTTTGTTGGAAAAAAGTGTTTATCAGTAATTTCTGTTCGTTTTTTATTGACATAGACTTTATCATTGTTAAGGCAAAGAATATTTTCAATATTTTCAATTTTTCTCCATAAAAATCCATATTTTAGCTCGCTAGTTCTATGTTTTTCGATTTTCAATAACGTGCGATAATTTGAAAATCTGGACACAAAAAGTACCTTTAGATTTATTTTCACACCTTCAAAATTTCCTTGAAAAAATAAAACTAATACCCTATTTTTTTTCCTAATACTAAGCTATTTTGCAAGACGTAAGAAAAAATGCTAGTTTGACGTCCTGGATGCACTTGCAGCTTTTTGATTTAGTTCAAGAGTAAGAGTAGAAGCAGTAATAATCGCAGCTCTAAGAGTTTCAACTTATTACCATCAGTTTTTCTTGAGATTTTACTGAGACGTCCAGGGGCCTAGCTCCAGCATTTACATTGGGGGGAGAGGGGTCCACCTCTAGATAGTCAATCAACATGGACTATCCTTCAGGGGAAAGCAATGGTGGTTTTGGCCTCTTCAATTTGCTTGTACTTGTAAGAAAGTAAGAAAGTAACTTTCTGCCAACTACGACCACTAGTTTATTTTAATAAAGATAAATTTTAAAAACTACAAAATGATTATAAATGTTAGATTACTAATTTCATATTTGTGCCCTTAAAATGCATGATCCTGAGGCGATTGCCCCCTCAACCCCTCTCCTCTAAAATCACCTGTGGGGAAAGAGGTGTTAGAAAACTTTGAAAAACACAAGCCGAAATGTGTTTTAAAGATGTTTGAAATTCTGATGATTCTGTTCCGAATATTCTTCTGTTAGTCTAAGGGAAAATCAAGTCTCTTTGTTGACAAGGCCCATCACAAATATGAGCCAAAGCTGAGGTTGGACCATTAATTGGATCATGTTTGTTAATTAATTTGGTCAAAGTTGAGCTTCCTTCACTGTTAAGATTGTCTTTACTTTCTGTTTTTGTGTTGCTATAAGATGGGAATCAAATCCCCTTTCGACACTTTTTGCTTCTTGTTCCACTTTCCGTTGTTTTATAAAGTTATTTCTTAGTCAAAGAAAGTAAATAAGGAGCTCTACCCTTTACCGATCTCATTAGCCTGCTAGAACCAATTAAAACTGATACAAATTATTTTTCTAATCATAGGCAGCGCGATAGCGGTGCCTAAGTAAAGAACGATGTGGACACAATGTATTATTTTTTTTCTCCATACCCTTGAACTTCGTATCGAAAGAGTTGTCGTAGAAGCTTCGAAAAGGGCTCATTCGATTGGAAATTAGAATGGCTAGGGCCCTTTTTAATAGTCGAAAGTGATTGGAGGGCCACTAGCATCCCCCCCACACCCATCATTCCCCCAAACACATCCAATCAAAATTTTGAGATAGCCATTTTGTTCAGCGTAGTTGATTTCCAAATAGAAAACATGTTTTTGAGGAGGACACTCCCCCACAACCCTCGGGGCAATGGTGTTAAGCTATGCCCTGAGGGCATATAATAGCAATGTTTGCACAATGTATCATTTATTATTTTTTTCCTTTAGAGCAGGGCACTTCACATCGAAAAAGTTGTCATAGAAACTTTGAAAAGGGCTCATTCAATTGGAAATTGGAGTTGCTTGTTCCCTTTTTAAAAGTCGAAAGTGATTTTAAGGCAACTAACACCCCTTCCACGCCCATTATTTCCCAAAACACATCCAATCAAAATTTTGAGACAGCCATTTTGTTCAGGGTAGTTGATTTCGAAACAGAAATTATGTTTTTGAGGAGGACACTCCTCCACAGCCTTCAGGGCAAGGGTTGTAAGCTATGCCCTTGGGGTATAGGTTTTTATAGAAGGCCTTGTCGTAGAAACTTTAAAGAAGGCTCATTCGATTGGAAATTCAAAGGGCTAGTACCCTTTTTAGTAGTCGAAAGTGACTGGAGGGCAACTAGCCCCCCCCCCCCCCGCCCATCATTCCCCCAAACACACCCAATCAAAATTTTGAGATAGCCATTTTGTTCAGCGTAGTTGATTTCCAGATAGAAAATATGTTTTTGAGGAGGACATTCCCCCACAGCCTTCAGGGTAAGGATTGTAAGTTATGCCTTGGGGGCATATAAGGTTTTTATAGAAGGCGTTGTCGTAAAAACTTCAAAAAAGGCTTATTCGATTGGAAATTCAAAGGGCTAGTGCCCTTTTTAATAGTCGAAAGTGATTGGAAGGCAACTAACCCCCCTCTCACGCCCACCTTTTCCCCAGACATATCCAATCAAAATTTTGAGATAGCTATTTTATTCAACATAGATTTAAGTTCTGTAAATTATATCTTTGAGGATGACAACCCCCTCAAAGCCCTCAGGGAAAGGGTTGTAAGTTATGCCTTGGGGGCATATTAGGTTTTCATAGAACGCATTGTCGTAGAAACTTCAAAAAGGGCTCATTCGATTAAAAATTGAAATGGCTAGTGTCCTTTTTAATAGTCAAAAGTAATTGGAAGGTAACTAACACCCCTTCCACTCCCACCATTTCCCCAACATATCCAATCAAAATTTTGTGACAGCCATTTTGTTCCACGCAGTTTAAAGTTCAGTAAATTTTACCTTTGAGCAGAACACTCCCCCCACATTCTTCAGGGCAAGGGTTATAAGTTATGCCCTGGGGGCAGATAAGTTTTTATTGAAATCTTTGTCGTAGAAACTTGAAAAAGGGCTCATTCGATTGGAAATTCAAAGGGACAGTGCCCTTTTTAATAGTCAAAAGTAATTTGAGGGAAAATAACCCCCCTATCACGCCCACCTTTTCCCATTATATGGGAAATATCATGTATCCTAAGCAGCGCAATAAAGCTGCCTAAGTAAAGAACTATGTTGGCACAAAGTATTTTTTTTCCTCCATACCCGGCACTTCGTATCGAAGGAGTTGTCGTAGAAACTTCGAAAAGGGCTCGATTGGAATTTATAGTGGCTAGTGCCCTTTTTAATAGTCAAAATTGATTGGAGGGCAACCCTGAGGGCATATAAGAACGATGTTGGCACAAAGTATTATTTATAATTTTTTTCCTTTAGAGCAGGGCACTTCGTATCGAAGAAGTTGTCGTAGAAACCTCCAAAAGGGTTCATTCAATTGGAAATTGGCGGGGCTTGTGCCCTTTTTAATAGTCGAAAGTGATTGGAAGGCAACTAACACCCCTTCCACGCCCACCATTTCTCGAAGCCCATCCAATCAAAATTTAGGTATAGCCATTTTGTTCAGCGTAAGTGATTTTAAGATAGAAATTATGTTTTTGAGGAGGACACTCCCCCACAGCCTTCAGGGCAAGGGTTGTAAACTATGTCCTGGGGCATATAAGGTTTCTACAGAAGGCGTTGTCGTAGAAACTTCAAAAAAGGCTCATTCGATTGGAAATTCAAAGGTCTAGTGCCCTTTTTAATAGTCGAAAGTGATTGGAGGGCAACTAGCCCCCCGCCCCCCACGCCCATTATTCCCTCAAACACGTTCAATCAAAATTGTCGTAGATGAAATGTTTGAAAGATGTTTTTTTTCGTATTGTGTCAGTTTTCTCACTTTCCTAACAAAAAATTAAGTTCCGGTAATTGTTCGTTTTTCGTGAACTGAATTATTATTCCGGTGTAAAAAGACGAGATGACTGCTAAAATTGGGTCAAATTTTGTGTACAGTATATAAAAAAGTTTCTTAATCATCAATGTAAGATTCTTACACTTCTCGTCGTTGTGACCCCTATTATTTTTTACCAGACCATCTTTCGCTAGCTAAATTGTCGGGTTTGAGATCTAATAATTAGTTAGCCTGAATCTGATCGTCTATGGCTTCATCACCTGATGGGTCGGCCTAAAGCGATTGCAAGTTTATTAAAACATGAAAAATATTAGTAAAAAAATATTAAAAGGGAAATCATCTATGAAATTAGTTTTCAGCGGCCGACATTTAAAATCCCACTTAGAATAAACTATTATTAACACACTGACTAGTCTATATAACTGATAAAGTTATCGAATCAACTTCATGAACATCTGAAAGACAGAATTAAACTCCGACTACTATTAACAACTTATTCTTTTGATTCAGACAACTAAGCTTCAACGTTCTCCTCATCGTTATAGCTTTCAATTCTTCGAGAGTTTGAACATGCTGTCCCTTTGCAAGTTTTACATGCTGCAGGGCAAGATAAGCCGTTTTTAAACCAGCTATATCTCGTTGAGCTACATTCCAGTTGACAGGAACACTTCACGATTTTCAGAAGCAGAGGAGGGGCTGGTGGGACGTTAGTAGTCAATGGAAACAAGAATTCATCTTCATTTTTCCAATCCCATTCCGCGGCTTTAAGTTCAGAACCAGGATCTCCACTCCGTTGATTTTGAATTGAAGTTATCAAGTATAATGCAGTAGGTTGCATAGGTTGCATCAAGATATGGCTAATTGTAAACAAAGAAAAGCCAAGACAGATATTCCATGACTCTCTTATTGGACACGTACTTGTTTGTTAGTTTTTCGGAAAGGCATGCCTGTCTAAAGTCTCAGGCATGTTGACCAAGAATTTAAAATTGACATAAGACAGTTAGATTGCCTGTAATGAGAGGCAAACAAGGCACGCCCGCCTATGGTCTTAAGAAGGTTGACCAAGAATTTAGAATTGACACAGGACCATTAATTTGCTTGAAATAGCAGACAAACAATCGTTTAAAGCCATCTTTATCTTTCAAATAGTACCTATTCGTTGCCTAAGCTCAGCCCCACATTCTGAGAAAATTTCAATTTTTCACAAATTTTTCAAACTTTTTGGGTCACTTGCCCGAGACTTTGGGTGGGTTGGCGCCCCCAAATATTGTCCCAAATAGTGGATCTCCACTCCATACCTGAACTTGGTTGAAAACTCTGTAACTGTGGAATTTAGCCGCATCAGAAGTTGGTGGTAACTGTTCTGGGTGGACGAACGTGCTAGCAGTAGTCACCTTCTTAATAAAAACTTCCCTAAGGAGTTCATTCCGATTTTCCCCTTTTGATGAGCCATAGGCTATATCATAAGCAGGGCGTCTTCTCCAGCAATCCCTATTTCCTCCTTCAAAGCTAACTTCAGCATGAAAACTGCAGCTGATGTACAAAAATTGGCATCTACCATTAGCTTCTTCAGAGCAAGGCCTTTTCTCACACTGTGGATCCATGAATTACAGTCACAGCCTAAGATGGCATGAGAAAAAAGAATCAAGTGGCATGTCTCTTGGCCAAGCTTCTCTTTCAATTGGTGAATATCCCGTATTCGGGGGGCTTTGTTCGACTTTGGCTGAGGTGCAAAGAATAGTTTCTTGCTTGATAGGTCACCGTGATAAAACAATAAAACCAAAAGATCAGCATCATCTCCAATGGCGACAGTGTCATAATACTGGGAAGAATCAACAGCAGGTTGCACAATTAGTACATCTGCACCACCTGGTGCCTGGACTACGACAAAGCCCTTTGATCGGAGATAAACAGTCAACGCGCAGATAAACCTGGCCTTATTTTTCTTGCAGGACAAGAACTCATCCTTTTTTACCCTCAACTGCATATCTTGTGTGAAGAAGATCTCACGGCCTTCTCTTATTATACGACTTCTCTTCGACTGGGCCCTATCTTTTATGGTAGCTCCACCATTGTAGCCGTCAAACACAATAGTGGCAGATGGACACTTTTGTGTCACGTAGGTAACATAATGATCTAGGGTTTTGGAGAATTGTTCATTTTTGGCCCAGGCAATTCTGTGCAGAAGAGCTCCAGCGTCGATGATATATTGAATGCCCCTGGGAAGGGGAGTAGAGCGCTCCTCAAGATTACAAGCCTGTGGTACAGACTAGGAAAATTTGCTTGTTCGGAGACCGGAGCATGCAAGAACTGTAAAAAAGTGAGGCCGGAACACAGTTCGTTTTGAAAGTACTCAGATTACTTAAGATTGATCCTCTTTATTAGCGGGATGAACCTCTGAAAAGCTGAGAGTGGGATCCAGTCTTTTGCTATCTCCACATGGATTCTGCGTTCTAGTAGATTGAACTGCCTGTTGTTTTTGTCAAAATACAAAATCAGCGACCAGCTTTCTAGACATGGAGTCAATGATTTTTAGGCCTAAATTTCTAGCAGAATCAACGTTGGCAGATTCGTAGGCTGTCAGATCGATGGTGATGTTTCTTAGTTGAAGATCCTCATTAAATGGTGATCCTTTTTCTAAGTAATCAATAACGATCTGGGTGTCTTTACACTCTCTTAGCTGCCTCGGCTCGGACGTTTCCCTATGTTGTTCACTAGTTCCATAGAAAACCTGTGACATACCTTCCATAAGAAGATTTAATGCAGAGCAGACTGGTCGAGATAAAACCCATAAAGACCTTTTAACCTCTGTCAAACCACTTCCATCGGTAAGACCACCAGCCGTTTTGAGACAACGCACGAGCTCTTGCCCAATCATATGATCCGTGAAGAGCCCAGCCCAGAATCTATTATAAGATCTGATTACATGCATCCCATACTGGAAGGCTTGTTAAACGGTGAAGTGAAAATTGATAAAATTTCCAGTGAAACTTTTTTAGTTTGTAAGGTGACAGATACATCGAATGACTTTTTTGTATCTATAGATGGCAAGATATCAAACACGGGCACTAAAGTGCCTAAATAAATGATAAATCAGAGTAATTTTCAATTTTGACTTCTTAGCTTACAGCTTTATCCAAGAAATCACTTGGACAAAGCGTGGGATGAAACTTCGATATAATTTATTGCATACGAAGGTAATGAAAGTGGTGTAGCTACCTTCTGTGGGTTAACTGGTCTTCTAAACGAGCCAACCATAATTTATCAGCCAATACGTTTATTGTTTTCTTTTTTACAAGCAATCGATGAATTGGTGGACAATAAGAGCTAAAAGAAACGTGTCAAATGAAAATAAAAAAGTGTATATGGATGAATATGAAACGGTAGTAGACACTACATAAGGTTAATTTGATTTTTCGGCTCGACTCATCATTTAATGTCAGAATAGTTGCCTCCTGATAGTGTGATGAAAAAGAGGCCACAACGATGAGAAGGCTAATATCACATGTTGATGACTATTACACTTTTTTCTGGTACATTGTAAACCCAATTTGCTTTTCTTTTCGGGCTCAACTCTTCATTTTACATCAGGACGGTAGGCTACTTCACATACAGAAAAACGAACATTTGCTGACCGTTCTTTTTTTTTTTTTTAGAAAAAAAACTGAAAAATTGACACGACAAGCTAACAAAATTAGTTTTGCGTCGACCTGGAATGTGCAACTTTGGATATTTTGTTGAGCTTTTTTTTCTCTAAATCACGGTACAAAAATCATTTCTGTTGCAATTTATTTAGTATCAACCCATATTTTGACTAGTTTGCCTGTACTAGAACTGGAGCCAAAAGTTTATAACTTTTGTAAAAGAACTGGTTAAGGAGCAAAAGTCATCTTACATCGCTGAGTCTAAAGATTATTCTGATTAATAACTCTGAATTAATAATTTACAGAATACGTAGCAGCCAAGCTGTCGGAATCCTGGGGCCACATGAGCAGTCTGCCATCTAATGGTAAGGGGGGGGGGGTGTATCAAGTGGTTTAAAAGTAAAGATAGCCTGTTCTTTCCCTAAATCTTCAATAGGACATTTATCTTCAAGCAAAAACGAAGAGAAGTTACTATTAAGCAAAGACGTTACTCGATTAAATTCAAAAATATTACAGAATACATAAATAAACATTACACATGCGTCAAACAAACATAAATTATGTAGTGAACTCAACTTTTACTTATTTTGTAGAAAAAGTTTTTTTTAGTTAATATCCGTTCGTTTTATATTGACATAGTCTTTTCAGGGAAAAAGAAAACAATTCTTTAAATCCTTTCGTTTTTTTAAGACTTTATGGTTTGGCCGGCTATTTGTATGCAGGAGAAAAATTGTCAGCAATTTTTTAAAGCATACACCCTTTTAAAAATCTGGACATAAATAGTAGTGTTTAATTTAGTTTCATACCTCTTCTAGTTGACCTGAAATAGAAAACTTGATGCCATTCGCAGAAAAAATCTGTTTACTTTCTTTGATAGCATGGATACACTTACGCTATTTTGATTTGGTTAAATTTTAAGAGCAGAAGTAGCCCCGAAAGTTTGAAAATTATATCCTCAGTCGTTCTTGGGATACTGCTGAGATACCTTATTGGGAATTAGCATTAACACAGTAAATTTTGATTTAATCTTAAGGCAACATTTAGTTTTTAAACATAATGGGCAAATGGAACGGTGAGAATAGGATGGAGACTAGTTGCCGTCCAATCACTTCTGACTATTAAAAAGGGCATTAGCAATTACTATTTTCAATCGAATGAGCCCTTTTCGAAGTTCCTAAGACAACTCCTTCGATACGAAGTGCCCTAGTCTAAACAAAAAAAAATAATAATAATTCATTGTACCCACAACGATCTTTACTATAAAAATGTCAAGCCTTCCAATCACATTCGACTATTAAAACGGGCACTAGCCCTTTCAATTTCCAATCGAATGAGCCCTTTTTGAGTTTCTACGATAACACTTTCTATAAAAATCTTATATGCACCTAGAGCATAAATTACAACTCTTGCCCTGTGGGCTGGCCTAATGCCCTAATTTCCAGAACTTTCAACTATGTTAAACAAAATTGCTATCTCAAAATTTTGATTGGATGTGTTTGGGGAAATGGTGGGCGTGAGAGGGGCGTTAGTTACTCTCCAATCGCTTTCAACTATTAAATAGGCATTAGCCCTTTGAATTTCCAATAGAATGAGCCCTTTTGAAGTTTCTACGACAACACTTTCAATAAAAAGCATTATATGCCCCCAGGTCATAACTTACGGCCCTTGCCCTGAGGGCTGGGGAGGGGGGGGAGGGTTCATCCTCAAAGACCTAATTTCCAGAACTTTCAACTACGTTGAAGATAATTGCTCTCTCAAAATTTTGATTGGATGTGTTTGGGGAAATAGTGGGCGTGAGAGGGGGGTTATTTACCCTCCAGTCACTTCCGACTATTAAAAAGGGCACTAGCCCTTTCAATTTCCAATCCAATGAGCCCTTTTTGAAGTATCTACGGCAACGCTTTCTATAAAATCCATATATGCCCCAGGGCAAAACTTACAATGTCATCCTCAAAGACATAATTTCCGGACCTTTCAACTACTTTGAACAAAATGGCTATCTCAAAATTTTGATTGGATGTGTTTGGGGAAATGGTGGGCGTGAGAGGGGGGTTACTTGCCATCCAATCACTTTCGACAATTAAAAAGAGCACTAGCCGTTTCAATTTCCAATCGAATGATTCCTTTTTGAAGTTTCTGCGACAACGCTTTCTTTAAAAAAAAATCTTATATGCCCCCTGAACATAACTTACAACCCTTGCCCTGAGAGCTGTGGGGTAGTGTCATCCTCAAAAACATAACTTCCAGAATTTTTAACTAAGTTGAACAAATGGCTATCTCAAAATTTTGACTGGATGTGTTTGGGAAAATGGTGGGTGTGAGAGGGATGTTAGTTATCCTCCAATCACTTTCGACTATTGAAAAGGCAACATGTCCTTCTAATTTCCTAACAGGCTCTTTTAATAGCTTACAACCCTTGCCCTAAGGGCTCTGAGGGGGTTATCATCCTCAAAGACCTAATATCTAAAACTTTTAACTACGTTGAACAAAATGGCTATCTAAGAATGATGATTGTGTGTTTTTGGGGAAAAGGTGGGCGTGATAGGGATGGTTAGTTGCCCTCAAATCACTTTCGACTATTTAAAGGCCACAAGCCCTTCAAATTTCCAATCAAATGAGCCCTTTTCGAAGTTTCTACAACATCAATATCTATTAAAACCTTATATGCCCCCTTGGCATAGCTTACAACCCTTACCCTGAGGGCTGTGGGGGAGTGTCATCCACTTAGATATAATTTCCGGACCTTTCAACTACTTTGAACAATACCGCTATCTCAAAATGTTGATTGGATGTGTTTGTATAAATTGTGGACGTGGAAGGGGTGTTAGTTGCCTTCCAATCACTTTCGACTATTAAAAAGGGCACGAGCCATTTCAATTTCCAAATGAGCCCTTTTTGAAGTTTCAATGAAAACACTTTCTATAAGAAAAAAACCTTATATACCCCCAGGGCGTAAATTACAACCCTTGAACTGAGGGATGTGGGGGGGGGGGCGGTTCATCCTTAAAGACCTAATTTCCAGAACTTCTAATGACGTTGAACAAAATGGCTATCTCAAAATTTTTATTGGATGTGTTTGGGGAAAAGGTTTGCGTGGGATACGGGTTAGTTGCCCTCCAATCACTTTCGACTATTAAAAATGGCTCTAGCCCTTTGAACTTCCAATCGAACGAACCTTTTTTGAAGTTTCTATGGCAACGCTTTCTATAAAAACCTTATATGCCCCCATGGCATAACTTACGTCTCTTGCCCTGAGGGCTTTGGAGGAGTTTCCTCCTCAAAAACATAATTTCTATCTGGAAATCAACTACGATGAACGAAATGGCTATCTCAAAATTTTGATTGGATGTGTTTGGGGAAATGGTGGGCGTGGATGGGGTGTTAGTGGCCTTCCAATCAGTTTTGGCTATTAAAATGGGCACAAGCCACTCTAATTTTCAATCGAATGAGCTCTTTTTGAAGTTTTTTACGTTAACTCCGTCGATACGAAGTACCCTGATCTTAGACCAAGAAAAAAAAAATAAGTAATACATTGTGCCAACATCGTTCTTAACTTAGGCAGTGCTATTGCGCTGCCTAAGATACAGTTACAATATTGCCCAAAATTTACGCCTTAATACCCTTAGGTTTATTAGTTGTAGTAGTACCACCAGTAAATATAGTAGTAGCATTAGCAGTACACTTAATAGTAGTAGTCTTAGCTTTAGTAGCAGTAGTAGTAGTAGCAGTAATAGTAATAGTAGCAGTAGTTGTAGGAGTAGCATTATTTGTATTATTTTACAAATATTGTCTTTTGGTTAGTTCAAAATCCCCCACGACAAGCGTTGTAAATTTTAATTTCATACACGGAACTGTTCCTAAAATATTGCTGATATACCCTTTTGACAACCTACATACGGATGGCAGGTTGTCATCCGTACAACTGAAATATTCTCTGAAAATTTCACCTTCATACCTTCATAGCCTGGGGATTTTGAGATCGCCAGAAGACACTGTGTGTATTCATTTAATGCTGCTTCTACTTTTACTGTAACTAGCGACAATAATGGCATTATGTTGAATTTTTGAGGGAACGTTTTGGAGGAGTTTCATTTACTTTAAAAACCTATATGCATGCAGGTATTAAAAGGGCATATAAGCACTATAGGGTATATAAGGACACAGGCAGCGATGTTCTATCATAGCTATTAATATCATTGATATTTTAAAGGGGCTAAATTGATTGAAAATTAAGAGTTCTAGTGCCCTCTTAAGAGTCAAAAATGACTGGAGGGCAATCAGCCCTCATTTTTGGCTCACAATTTTCCAGACACTTCCATTCAAACTTTTAAGAGAGCCATTTTGTTCAGTATAGCTGAAAGGTCTAGTAACTATATCAATAGGGTTATTGGGTAGGTCAGCCCCCCACAGCTATGTAATTTGCCCATAATGCTTAAAAACTAAATGTTGCTTTAAAATTAAATCAAAACACATTGTTTGTATGCTTGTTGCCAATAAGACATCTCAGCAATACACCAAGAACGACTGAGGGTATTAAGTTCAAATTCTTGGGGCTACTTCTATTACTACTTCTGCTCCTAAGATTTTACTAAATTAAAAGTGTAACTGTTTCCAGGCTGTGAAAGAATAATTTTTTGGGAATGGTATTAACTTTTATTCATCAAGTCAACTAGAGAATATATATGACTAAATTAAAACTACTATTTGTGTCATGATTTTCAAAAGAGTTGATGTTGTTAAAAATTGCTGAAAATTTTCTGCAGCATATAAAAAGCAGGCCAGACTATAAATTCTTTAAAAAAAAACCGTAAAGATTCAAACTATTATTTTATTTTTCCCTGAAAAAGCCTTTGTCAATATAAAACGAACAGAAATTAATTTAAAAAAAAAACTTTCCAAAAAATAAGATTTTCAAAAAAAGTAAAGAACTCCATTAAACCAAAAATGAACAAAAATAGAATCAAATAATCTACCAAGCATACAACTACCACATATCAGTATCAACAAATAAATAAAACCCAAAATGAAGAGAAATTAAAATAAATAATAGAGTCAAACTCAAAACGAGCAGAAATTAATATGATTAGGACTCAAAACCCCTATGCTTTCTATAAGAAAGAATATAATTTGTTCTTTACTGAAAAAATACTTTAAATGGTTATACTTTTATAACTTTAAAAAATCAATAATTAATTAAGATTTTAAAGAATTAATATCAACATATGTATATTAAACTGACAATGGACATTCATTTGAATTTTGACATAGCTATGCTTCCAGGGTTGACACCCCCAGCCTCAGAGGCAAAGTCTATAGGTTATGAAAGTTCCTTCAAAGCTGATCTAATCACTGGAACCATCTACCATAGTACTTGCTTCATGACTGGGTTCAAGGCTATATAAAAGTTTATACCGTTTTATTTGCTTCCGAAAAAATGACAAAAGAATAAACTGGGATCCGCGAGCAATGATAGAAATATTTTGTGAAATATTGCTTAGGATTTATGCTACCGATTTTGGAAAACGGGACAATTCTGATTTATGATTTTCAATGATTTTCTGATCTTCTGATCTTCTGTGTTTATTCTAAACTTATAAATGCCAACGAGCGCCCTCGTCGAGCTGAAAATACTCTAGTGTTTTCTAGAGTATTCTAGAAAGCGGCTGGTCTACCTTTGACCAGCCGCTTTACTGGAAGGCAAAATGTATCGTCGATGAAGAGCCTGCCACAAGTACTTTAAAAATTCGATTATTGTCCTAGGTAGATTTCACACCCACATCAGTTTCCTAGGATCCATTGGCTTCCTTATGGCTGACTCGGGACTTTTGGAAATCAAAAGTAAAGTTTACGTTCCTAACATTAGGTGAAGTATATTACACGGCAAAGCTGTTTCTCATGCTGTGCGAGGCCATGGTCTGTTGGAGATAGCCCTTTATGTTGACCTTTTATCATCAAAACTGAATAGCAGTTTTTGACGGCAATGTCATGCTACCAGAACCCCTTGAAAAGACAAAACAGGCGAACGAGTCGCTCCTTGAGGGAGATACCATTGACGACCCGCAGGCTCTGTGCCAGAGTTTATCTATGAAATATTTCATAGTATTTATCAACAGTCTTCATCTACATGCATGTAGCTTTATCTACAGTCTTTTTTAAAATTGCTTTCTTACTTTACTGGTTGCAGCCACAATCTTAACACGGCTGTTTTGGCTGTTCGTGAAGTCGACTTTTCAGTTGAGGAAAGACAACCCAGAGCAGTAAAGAATATTACAGGAATACCTGTTCCGGAAAACTGAAAACTATTGGGCATTACTTTTCTCCTGACTTGGTGATCGAATAAACATTAATGAGAAGTATGAAAACGAGTGGTAGTCTGACGAGAGGGAGAGGCATGGGAGAAAAGCAGCAGACAATTTGGACATCTGCTATGCCTACTTTGGTTCATGTTAACGAACTCATCCAGAATGAGACTGGCCTTGCAGAGTTGACTGTTGAAAATCACACAGAAGCAATATCTTTTAGGAAAGGTAGAGCGTGGACATAGAAAAGATAGTTCGATACATTTAGTCCATATAACCCTTCAGGCAGGGTTCACAGCTTTTGGTCGTGGTCACTGGTGGTCACTGGTGTCCGTGCTTCATCATCTGTAAACGTAGACGATGCCAAAGC
The DNA here is from genome assembly GCA_029168905.1 of Artemia sp. Kazakhstan ARC1039. Lineage (NCBI taxonomy): Eukaryota > Metazoa > Arthropoda > Branchiopoda > Anostraca > Artemiidae > Artemia > Artemia sp. Kazakhstan ARC1039. Next base: position 16,295 of record JAQQPU010007566.1, on the reverse strand, counting down.
TGTGGGAATAAAAATTCTGAAGGATATGGAAGCGAAAGAAATATACAAACATGTTTTCAGGAGAAAGCTGCAACTATGCCTGACAAGTCATCTGTGGTGATAGATAGTGAGAGGGAAATTGCCGAACTAGCTCTAATCTTTCAACGTATAGCCTCAGTGGCTATTACCAATGGTTCTGACTTTAACGAGGTTCTGTCGTTCGAGCTCTGTACTTTCTCACCATCGCTCTTTAGTTCGTTTGAGGTCATAAGGACAACCGACAAAGTATCTCTAACAAATTCACTGATAAAATTTTAAGGGGATCAATGGTCTAATTAAATTGCCAACATCCCAGAGAAATTTAGACGGTGGCTGGCTAGTCCATAAAATACTGTGGACTACCGGATCCACATACTCTAAGGAGGCAGAATCTTACGTAGATTATTTCAAAAGAAATGGTGGCCAGGCAGTGGTAGTTTTTGACTCTTACGACGAACGACGAAAAATTACACATAGCTGAATAGAACCAAAGGTTTGTCGTTTCCAACGATTGAATTCTCTCCTAATATGAAGATCGTCAAAAGTAAGGAGGAATTTTTGAGAAGTCCCAAAAATAAGGAACACTTCATCAACCTAATAACTGAGAGGCTAGTGAGCTCAGGATGTCATGTTCTACATGCTTACGATGATGCCGATGTTTTAGTTGTACAAACTGCAGTCAGTTGTGCTGAAACTTTGTCGACCACTTTGCATGGAAATGATACCGACCTACTAGTCCTTCTGCTGTACCATGCCAAACTTGATGCATGTGATATCTTTATGCAGACAGAAACGCTTGAAAATAAAAGACGAATGTATGACATAAAAAGGATCAAGACCAGAATAGGAGCCAAAGCAGCAGATCCACTCGTATAGGAACAAAGTCCACCTGTTTGCCACGCAATGTCTGGCTGCGATACAACATCAAGACTTAACGGAGTTTAGAAACCAGCAGTGGTTTCCTTGTCACTTAAAGATGGTATTGTTAAGAAAGCTTGCAAGATCTTCAAGACACAAGGATCTAACCACCCGGAAATCACCGAAGCTGGAGATTAAGCTTTGCTTCGCATGTGCAAAGAGAAAACTAATGAGAAGACCCTGAAGGATGTCTGTGTGTGACTATTTACTATGCGGTTTGCTAGTTCAATTGCTTTCGTTTAGGCAGGGCGGCTTCCGTTAACTTTGGCTGCCGCAAAGTACCACTTTTACAGGTGCTATTTGCAAATAATGAAGTGGCAAGACACGTCCAATTCGCTAAAGCCTGAAGAGTTGGGTTGGCGCTTCTCTTTATCGCGGAAAATGTATCTTCACATTATGACACATGCTTCACCAGCAGCCGAAAATCTGCTTAAGATGGTGGGGTGCCAGTGCACCAGCGGGTGCGAGCCTCTCATATGCAGCTGCCGTCGGAACGCTTTACCCTGCAGCTTTGCCTGCAGGAAGTGTAAAGGGGCCTTATGTGCTAACGCTGCAGCTAGACAGGATGAGGACGAAAACAAAGACAAGTAGGAAGAAGAATTAGCTTTCGGTTGTGCATTAAAACCAAAATATTTTTGTGATTAATTTACCTGAGTTCTAAACGTTCCTTTTCATAACTGATTGATCTGAGGTTTTGACCCCGATTGAATAATTGGTTTTTAATAAGGTATACTTATCAACCCCTCACGTCACAGGGGCCTCAGAGGTGGAATTCAGGTAATAGTAAAAAAAAACCCTGAGTTTTGACCTCATATTTGGCAATACGCTACCTTATTTCATATAAAATGATTCTTTAGTCGCAGGAATCCGTCAAATAATGAGGGTCTACGATGGCTCGACTTCGTCAGCAATTAGAAGCTGCTTCAGCTCACCAAGCAGTCTCGGTTTTCGACCCAAGCAGCCGAGCGAACATTACGATGGTTCGGACACCTACTTTGAATGCCTCCACAATACCTGCGAAATCGATCCATGACTTTGACCCTGTCAGAGCCGGTTGGAAGCGACCTCGCGGCCGACCGAAAAAACGATGGTCTGACAGCCTGTCCGAGTTCCTGACGATGGCAAATATCAGGTTGAGCGATGTGCAAACGCTTGCCATGGACCGAAGTGGATGGAGGAGGCAGACGTCACTCTCTACGCCGAGCAGCGCCCGGCAGGAGACATAAGTCAAAAAGTAAGTCAAGTACTTTACCCACCCCTCCGCTCCATTCCATGAAGGTAAAAATTGATACCCTGATTCGGAAAACTGGATTTCTGACGTCGTATTCGGATTCGTCATGCTTGATTTCAAAGGAAACGACTATTTTAACTCCAAAACATTAATAAACACAAAAATTGATTTTTTTCCCCCTCATTTTTCCCCTTCAGGGGCAAATTTAGGACATTTGGGCATGAGAGGTTTTGTTGTATTTTGTTTGTAATTCAGCTGATTTTATGAAAATTTTGGTGTAGAAAAAAAATGTGTTGCAATTTCTCCGAGGTCAAACCGTATTTTTACTCCACTAATATACCAGTTTCTAATCTGCCCACAAGCGTAGAATTCTTTACGCAGCAATTACTGATTAAAACTTACAAATTCAGCAAATTATTTCTAAGCAAAATAATCTTATTTTGAAACAAAGGGAATGCCCTTGCCTCAATAAAAACTATCTCTTAACTTTCCTAATGCGTGCAGTAACTATACAAACCTGTAGCATTCCACTGAATAATTCTTTCTTTGAAACAAAATCAATCCTCTACGTGACACCCGTGTTTGAAGTATTATATCACCACTGCAGTCTAACCAGTTTACAGTTCTTTCTCCATCTTGCCAAATTGACAAAACAAATTGCGTATTATAGGATACTAAAACATTGGAAGTTTCATCGTTCTTGAATATTGTTAGTCCTGAAGTTTCAGATGGTAACATATGAGTATTTTTTTCAAATTTAACTTCTCCATCAACTAGTTCATGGTCCATTTTTATAATTGTCACGGAAAAGGGATGAAGTACTGCAATCAGGATTTTTGATCCATGCCTAAAAATAATAAATATAAGGAAGGGAAAAGGTCAATGACAAATTTCTTCCTAAAAGAATTCATAAGGCTTTTAGTAGAGATGTCGAGTTGCATAAATTTTTTGACAGATCTCTTATGTTCAATTTGAGGGTATTTTTGCAATGTGAGATATAAAATAAAATATTTCGACACATTTATTTCAAAACTTAGTTATATTTTCTTTGGACCCCTCTCCTCCACGATTACAAAAATATTCTAAAATTACCTTAATAGTTTGAGCAACTGTGTCCTTCCAAATAAGGAAGTAGTTAATAACTTGTAGGCCTGTATGTAATTTATGCCTTCGATTTTTCTTTTTTTATCTCAGGTTTGATATTTTTTCTAAGCCAGTGATTTCAAATATATTATCTCTCATGTCCCTCTTGCGAACAAATTGAGTTCCAACACCTCCACCTGCTGCTCGGTTGGGACGCAGCTTTCAAGAAGCACGGAATAAAACAGCTTTTAGACAATTTCAGGGCTCCATTTTCAGGCGAACCAATATCATTTTTGTTTCGTTTGTTTACCAAAGACTTTAGGGACTTGAGCCCAAGATATATTTTTTATGTTTTTGTTCCTTTATAACCCAAAAACTTTAAGCCTGTAATTTTCAACAGATTTAGCCAAAAACATTCATAAACATCCCTTTCGCAATTAAAAGACGAAGAAGATCTTGCCACCTTCACTAGAAATTCTTGCATTTAGGCCATATTAAAGAAGAAAATTTACAACTCAAGACTTTGGATTGAACTCTCTCAGTCAAACCTAGTGAATAAGCCAGTTTTTTGTTAGTTTTTTGTTATGTATAAATTTGTTAATTTTAATTTTCATGCTTTAGTATTTCTACTGATGCTGATCGCTGTATTTAGGTCAAAATAATCAGACTTCACTTATTACATAAATATTGAAGTTTAGAGTTTCTTAACGTATTTAACCTTAATTAAAGATGCAAGGGTATCAGAAGTAACTAAGAACAAGTTTGAGGCACAACAGAACACAGCATGCCACCACATGGCTAAGAATGGCTAAGTGCCAAATACAAAATGATCCAATATTTTATTCCAGTCACAAATCTTCCTACTGCAAAAAAAGGAGGACAAAGATGACTTAACAAGCTCTTACCTATTTGAAGTTTCTATCAGGGGCACGCGAATATCTGGTAGCCAACTGTTTCGAACAGTTCGAGGTAACAAACTGTAACTAAGAAATAATAGGCTACGGACCAAAAGTAAACAAAACTTCAGGAAACAATTTTGATAACAATTTGTAAATCTATAGAATTATCTTTTTCGTTGATTCCAAATGTATAAAATTTATTAAGTTGTTAACCATCATAAGCTACTAGCCTTAAAAAAATTACCCGATTTTTGAAAACGAGGGAAGCATTCCCAAAAAGTCAAAAGATCTTATTTAAAATCAAACCATAAGATTCAGCGTATTTGACAATCCTACCATAGAGATTTCAAGCTCATATCTACAAAATGTAATATTTTGAATTTTTGCTACAAGAAAGATCATAGATGTGGTTTTTTCCCAGGGGGATCGTATGGAGCTAATCAAGCTAGGAGATCGGGAGAGGGATCGTTTGAACAGAAAGTAAAAGCTCTAGTGCCGTTTTCGAGTAACGAAAAAGATAAAAGGGCAACTAGCCACCGTTTAGAGCCCCTTTTTCCCTATAGACATTCAATCAAAATTGTGAGATAGTCATTTGATTTAGCAGAGTTGAAATGCCCAAAGACCGTGACTTTGGGGATGGCAAGACCCAGTCTATCCCCTGGGCAAGGTTTCCAGTTTTAGAAACAGGAATGCCTCGATCTAGCACAATCATAGTAGAAATAAATCTTAAATCTCCCTTAATTCCCAGAAAAAAAGTCCCAAAAATTTGAAAAATTCTCCTGAAAATGGCGTTACTTGCAATATATATTAGGGCAAAACCAAAACTCTGTAAATATGTAGTTGGCTTGTAAAATTTGGGTATATATCATATGTATCATCATTTCACTAGCTTCTATTTATCGGGAAATTTTCAGGTTTAGTGTTATTTCGAATGATAATATAGTCAGCGGATACCCAATTGTTTGGGGTGTCCAAAAATTAGGTTTAAATTTAAATCAGATTACCGTTTAGGCTGCCCTGAAAATTAAAGATATTTGTAATAGTGTGTTTTTGTTTGCTGTTTATGCATAGGCTAGGCAAAGGTAAAAATGTTGCTCAGGCTTTTAGCAAAGTATCAGTATGCCATATTTGTGACGATTCATTAACTTTTAATAATCTTATATGGCTGTGCTTTGCCATAATATGGTAATACTTTCTTCCTTTTTAAAATTATCCACCCATCCGCCCTCTTTCCTAAATCTCTCTAGCCTGAAGAGGTTACAATGGAATTTATACTTAACTGAAAACGAAGCATTTTCATTTTTCAAAGAAACTGTTTCTTCTTTATGAATTGAAAAAGACATCAGAAGTACACCAAAAATATGCAAACCATTATTTTGGTAAATACAAATATCTGGTACTAATGATAAACTTGTCCTGTCTTTTCGGTACTAGCTACGGCTGTATGCTCTTACAAAAATAGCATTTTCCACAGGGAATATAAACCATCAAAGGGCCTTACTTTTGGAAAAGTGCCATAGATGTCACTGTTGATTCAAGAGCAAAAGATACTGTTGGTAAGAGTACTAATTTTTGCCAATTACACCGCCTGTCTCTTGACTCCAATGCCAACTCTGGAACTATTAAATGAATATTATTGTCAAAGTCGATCAAAACTAATCCTGTCATCGTGATTGAGTTTCTTTGAAGCTTGCATGGCTGGCAAAATTTTATATCCAGTCGATGTCTATCTTGGTTAAATGCTAGAGCTTTCCACAAATTCTTCGTCCTAAACATGGCTGAAATTTAAAGGACTTTTAATTTTAGAGTTGTCCTCTGCTCAACAACTGAATCTAGTTTATTTTGAGGATTGAAGGAAAATAAAAAAATTTTAATGGGTGGGGATAAGACAGTTGAACAAATTCCCTACTATCGGATATATGGAATGAGCTTTCTACTCACGGGGAAAGGTGTTGTCCCAGGATAGAGCTATCCCAAGCGGCATCGTCCGATATTTACCATTAACTTTAGGTTTTTATTAACAAAAAATATAAAATATTTTGAGCAAATTGGACATTTGTAGGAAGGGGGCCTATAAATGACAATGAAGATTGTTCAGGCAAGTGTTCCTTACGCTGCATAAGCAATGTAACTTCTGACACTAATTTCACAACATTACCTCTTTTTTCCTACAATTTTTTCTTCAATTTTATTAAACTGGTCATGACAAGTTCTTTATAACTGCTTACTTTGCTCAATAATAAGCCTGATTTCACCCATGTAATCTATTTCCAATTAGGCTAAGTTCAATTTACAAAAATGTCCTTTTAACAAGTTTTTCTAATGTTCATTTCCAAACAAGTGTAGAAATCCCAATACAACACTGCAAATAACTACAGAATCAAATTTAGAAGGTATAGAAATTTCTGTATGTTGCACTGCCATCTGTTTCCTCTTGAAGAAGTTAATGCTCAAAAGCAACATAGAAATTGACTGGGTCTTACCAACTCTTTCTTTGCTGAGGCTTCAATTAACTTTATAGTTCAGCACTCTCCTCAACATTTTCTGAAATGGTCACTTGCATTCCCTTTGTCTGTTTGGAAAATAAAGTTCAAACAGGCATACCTTTCCCTTTCTCAATAACATATACTATATGCAAGCAATGAACGAATTACCGAAATTGCAGGCCTTTAAATGAGAGTTGTGGGGAGGTTTAAATCCCAAAAGACATAACCACTGGACCTTTCAATAATGCCGAACGAAATAGTTGTCTTAAAATTTTGATTGGATGTATTTTGAAAAAAGATAGGCTTGTGGGGAAGGGGCTGGTTGCCCTCCATTCGCTTTAGACTCTTAAAAAGGGCACTAGATCTTCCGATTTCCAATCGAATGAGCCCCATTCGATCCGAAGTTTATACGACCACCCATTCAATAAGAACCTTATATGCCCGGAGCATAACTTACAACCCTTGCCCGAGGACTGTATCCACCCTGAAGCCATTTTTATATTCAGGTAAATTTGTACCAAATCATATTATTGACTTACGCATAAAGTGAATATGCCACTCGATGCCTTTTTTTTATGCATCAGCAGATAAGTTTAGATAAGTTTTATCTAAACGATAAGATAAGATAAGTTTTATTCTTCATTAAATACACATATAATATTACATGTTATTAATCCCTCAAAGGCTCATTGACCTGTATAAAGAGGGACGACATATGAATTACATACTCAGAGATAAAAAACAAAAGAAAATTTAAAATGATCACTTACTCACATATGAAGGAGAAGAAAAGAAAATATAGATAAACTGGAAACTATAGAAAAAATTAGAATAAATAAACTAAATTTATTAATTATATTAAATAGACTCAAAAAAAAAAAAAAAAAAAATATTATTATTACTATAAGCGAATCCCTATCGTCGAAACAGAATTATGTGTATTGTCAGGTAAAACCAACATCATAATAGCTGTTACGATATTATTCATAAGTCTTATCCAAAATATTAAAAAATCAAAACTTAAGCCATGTACAGCCCTTTTAGCTTGTATTTAAAACTATATAAATTCCAATTCAATCAACTCTGCTTATTTCTGAGGCTAGGTAGCAAAATTGAGGTTTATGGGTTAATTCAGTCATAAGGCTTATAATTATTGGACTGTAATAAAATGGTGCGAAAGCAATAAAATTTAACCCGTCTTCATGAATGCTACTCCTTAGTGAACTATACAAGTTTCAGCAATAAATATTGATGGTCATACCTGAGGTCTGGGAGTCATAGCGCAGAGAAGACCACCATAAAACAAAACTAAACATTTAGGGGACATCAACTCCACAAAAAAAAAAAAAAAATTATTCAGTTTGATTCTTAACTAAATGGTCCTTAAGAATCCTCTTGGAAGTGCCAAACGAGTGGCATTTCTGTACTGAAGAAGGCAGGGAGTTCCAAACCTGATGACAAGCGATGAGGGGATTGAAATCTGACCGCACAGTGGGAGTAGGAGGAATGCAGATATTATGTGACGAACGAAGGTTATATGGAGCTGAATCAGAAATAAACTGAGGAGTTTTTTGAAGAGATTTTGGAATATTGCCATGAAGCTGATGAAAAACAAAAGAAGCACAAGAAAGAATGTAGATAGACTGTAGATTTAGAAGCGGTCTTGGTGAAGAACGGTTGGTGTCCATAACCAGACGCCGTGTTTTATCATACATGACAGAAAGCGACCGCAGTGTAGAAGGAAAAGTAGACATTCATACTATGGGGCAATAAGAGACATATGACTGGACAAGGCAGAAAAAAAGAAGCTTCAGAATAGATCCAGGAAAGGTGTGTCTGAGTTTTCGAATGACACCCAAACTCCGTGAGACCTTAACCCTAATCATGGCTATATGGTGTCTAAACGAAAGGTTCTCATCAAGCAGGATACTAAGAAACCGGGGCCAAGGAGCCTTGTGACACCTGAAGCTGTGTCAGTTGAGGGAAAGCTGCACCAATTTGAGAAAAAATAAGAAAATGTGACTTGATAACATTCAAGGCCAAGCAATTCGCCTCAAACCATGAAACTACTCTCTCAAATATTGCCACCAGATTAGATCTGACATCACATTCCGTCGTCCCTAAAGTCCCAAAAGTGCTGTCGTCAGCAAAAGCAACGAGGCAATCTTCATTAGAAGTAGCATTGAGAAACAAAGGAACATCCGGATGACAAAGATTGCAGCATACTAGAGGACTGGTGTTCTTGACTGCTGAAATAAGATCATTGACATAAATCAGAAATAAAACGGGGCCAAGAACAGATCCCTCGGGGACACCATATTCTACTTCAGAAGGGCTCTGGAAAAGCGGATCAATTGAAATAAGTCTACCAGAAAGATATGATCCAAACCAAGAGAAAACATTTGATCTTATACCAATATGCGATAATTTCCAAATAAGAATCGGATGAGTCAAAGAATCAAAAGCTTTACGAACATCCAAAAATAAAGCTGCCGGGATAAGACCAAAATCTATTGCCGAATGAATGAAATTCAAGAGAGATGCACAAGCATGCTCTGTAGAGTGATTCGCTCGGAATCCAAACTGGAAATCATGGAAAAAAATTTTGAAATCCAGAAAACTAAGAAGCCTGGATAGCATAGCCTTCTCAAAAATTTTTCTGAAAACAGATAGAAGAGAAATTGGCCTATAATTAGCAGGATCACTCCGGGACCCACCTTTATACAGCACTATAACCTTAGCTCGCTTGAGTGATTCAGGGAAAATTCCTTTCACGAAAGACAGATTGACAAGCTTAGTCAATGGTAACAGAATAGCAGGAAGAACGCCACGGATAATCCTTGTAGGAATTCTGTCTGGCCCTGAAGACGATGAACCTTTAAGTGCATTTACGATCCGAGCTACCTCGAACTCAGAAACAGGGTTCAAGACCATTGACTTTAAACATGGGGGTCCAAGATAGGCTCTGAAATCGCAACGAGGAGTTCTAGAGCTCACAGATGAAGCAGTCGTTTTTCCTATATTAGCAAAATAAGACGTTAGCTCTAGCTGAACATTTTCTTCTCCTTGGACAATTTTACCGTCAACTATCAGCGTTGTTGGAACTGAAGGCGGAGGGGGAGTAGGTTTAAGTACAGAATTAATAATTTTCCATGTCTTCCCAACATCCTTTCCACACTCAGAAAATTTCCTGTGATAATACTGAGACTTGGCCTTCGAACACAGAGAATTAAATATATTCCTATAAGCCTTGAACCGCTGATGATGAGAAGCAGATGACGAAGCCTTGTATAGTTTCCACAGATATTTTTTCTTTTTCCAGCTTTTATGGAGACCTGGAGTCATCCACGGATTCAGCAGTACTCTCCTTTTCGAGGTATGAGGCTTTGCATTCCGGTGGCAAACTTCTAGGATACCATCTTTTACTGAATCATAAAAGAAATCAAAAGAGCGGTTAAAATCAGATTCAGAATCCAAACTATCCCATGGCTGATCAGTCAAGCGAGATTTAAGTAGACTGATCTCACTGACACCAAAACGGAAAAATGGGAGATTAGATGGCGAAGCTTTACGCTGCGATCGATTAGCAGTCCTATATCGTGAAATAGCAGGGAAATGATCAGAAATATCACTAACCATCACCGAATTATCTAAGACATCTAGTGACGAAAAAATATTATCAATAAGTGATGCATGCATCTCAGTAACTCGGGTTGGTATACAAACTGAAGGTAGAGTTCCCGCAGAAAGCATCATTGACAAAAAATCTGCAGCCGAAGCAGAATTTTAATCCAGCAGGTTAAGGTTGAAATCCCCCATAAGGATTAGTTCGCAAGGATGCTTTTGGACTAAGTCCAAAACCTCTTCCAGAATTTTCATAAACGAAGGAATAGATCCACTAGGGGATCTGTAAACCAAACCGACAACTAAATCCTTACAACCTGACTTAATCTCAATAAAAAGGGATTCACCCGGATTCAGGGATTCACTTGTATGCACCCGGAGCATAACTTAGAGCCCTCTCCCCGGGGCTCTGGGGGATTGTGTCAACCCCATGGAGAGGCATTTTTATATGTTCTTTGGCCTATTTTGAACAAAATAGCTATCCCACAATTTCAATCAAATTTGTTTGGTGAAAAGAGGGGTAGTTGTGTGTAGGGGGGGGGGGCTATTTTGCCCTCCGTAATTTTTTACTCTTAAATGGAATTGGAAATTCCAACTTTCAACCAAATGAGCCACTTCTAAAGTTTATGTAGCTCCTCCCCTTCCATAAGAGCCTTAGATGCACCGGGGCATAACTTAAAACCCTTGCCCCCAGGCTCTGGTGGTTTACATCAACCCCAAAAGCAATGTTATATGATCTTTGGACTATTTCGAATAAAATGGCTATCTCGCAATTTCTTTTAGATGCATTTCGGGAAAACACGAGGTGTGGGGGGGAAAGGTAGCTGCCCCTGATCAGTTTGACTCTTAAAAAGGGTATGGGAACTTCTTATTACCAATCCAATGAGTTCCCTTCGAAGTTCATACGAAAACACTTTCTAGAAGAACTTTATATACCCCCAGGGTATAACTTACAACCCTTGCCCTGAGGGGTGTGAGGGAGTTGTCATCATGAAAGACATGATTTCCGGGCCCTTCAACTTTGCTGAACAAAATGGTTATCAAAATTTGGATAATCTTTTTATGTGTTTGGGGAAATGTTGGTTGTAGGGGGGGGCTGGTTGCCCTCCAATCCCTTTTGACTATTAAAAAGGGCACTAGCCCTCTCATTTTTCAATCAAATGAGCGATTTTCGAAGTTCCTACGATAGCTCCTTCTATACGAAGTGCTCTGGTCCAAAAACACAAAAAAAATAAAAAAAAAATAAATAGCCATTGTGCCAATATCGGTCTTTACTTAGGCAGCGCTATTGCGCTGCCTATGATCTATTTTTATTTGTCGTCAAGATTTTGAAAGACAAAAGCACCTTCTAGATAATGTTTTTCAATAAATGCAAATGATATAATACATTTTAGAGCTTTTAAGCTTTGGTGAGGGAGAATGGGGCAAACTCTTTTGAAACTTTCCTTTGAAAACTTATTTTCTAGAATAACTTTAATTAATTAATTATATCAAAAGCCACAAGTTCAAATAATTCAAAGAAACATTTAGTTCCAATCCTGATTATCTCCATGACTTTCTTATTTGTGTGAGTGTTTTGACAAACGAAAAACCAATATTTAGTGCATAATACACATGGTTTCCATTTGAGCAAAAATGATACTGAAGTCTTTTAGAGGGGTTGGGACAGGGGGTAGCTCCACTCTTCTTTGCGGTAGCTTTTATTTTTAAGCTTTTACATGCCTCAGGATTTCATTCTGATGTCACGTTGTTGCTGATGCTAGGAAAAAATTATCCTGTTTAAAATAAAAATCATTTTTCAGGAAAGTGTAATTGACACTCTAATTTTTAAGGGGTCCAGGGGGAAAAGTCCGACTCTTATATGTGGTAATTTAATTCATATTAAGTTTGACTTGTTTTTTCCTTTTAATATGTTTTTGCTTTAGGATTCATCTATTCATTTAGGGTAGGATCTGTTATGTTTAAGTTTAGCACGATTATTCATTTTTATTTTCGTTAATTTTGTGTGTCAGTTATTCATTTCAAGTAGTTTTATGGCCTTTGGAACTTTGGGACTATAAAGAAGTCCCCATTATAAAGTTTGTCCATTTTTATAAACAGTTGAGTCAAAACGCATTAAATATTTTGGTGTTTGATAACCAAGTTTAAAACTGTCGATATTGTTAAAAAATATCAGTCCAACGCTTCTGCATTGCTCAGCAGAACGGATTTCTGGGAGTTTATATCTTAGTTTTTATAAGTAGGCTATTGTTTTGTGTATTTTTTGTAATTAATTACTTTTTTTCATTATTATATACTTTTACTTCAATTGACAGAATTTTTCATTGCCTTTAAAACAAATGTTTGCCACTAAGCTTCATTAAATGAAAAAAAAATCAACTGAAAGTAAGGAGCAACATTAAAACTTAAAACGAACAGAAATTATTACGTGTATTAAGGGGGTTGCCCCCTCCTCAATACCTTGCTCTTCACACTACAGTTTTTGACCCATTAAAAATAGTTACTTAGTGTTCTAATCAAACGGTCCTTGTGTTTAAGGAGTTTTCTTTAAAGAATTGGGACAGAATTTAAACTTTAGCATAAAGAGCAAGGTGCCGAGGAGGGGCAACTCCCTTCATATACGTAATAATTTCTGTTCGTTTTAAGTTTCAATGCTGCTCCTTACTTTCCTGTTGAAAAAAAAATTTTATATTTAGTTTCTGATCGTTTGCCAAATAACTCCCTGATAGCTGGCTCCTCCTCCAAGGAAAAATCCCCCTTCCCACAGACATATTCTCTGGGAATTTCAACCCTAAAAAAAATTTACCCCGGACCATTACTCTTAACATCTGCTAGGCTAAAATTGAATCGCTAAAGAAAAAGCAAGACATATAAAAAAAAATTTATAGGAATTCTGGCAAATTCACCCAATGTAAAATTTCCCCTGGAAATTTCACCCCCTGGAAACATTCTTCTCCATGGAAAATTCTCCCCTTGCAAAATCCTTCTAGCAGAAAATCCGTCCTCCTCTCCCCACTCGAAAAATGTATGCATACTTCCCAATAGCAAATAAAACAATAGGTAAATTTTATAACTTAAAAACCTTTCCCCAGGGGCTGTAGGGGGTTATTTTATCTCTAAGGACATAATTATTGAACCTTTCAACTATGCTGAAGAAAAAAGGCTATCACAAAATTTTGGTCGGAAAATTTAAGAAAAGAGTGGCGTGGGAGGGGGCCTAGTTGCCCTCCAATTTTTTTGGTCACTTAAAAGAGTACTAGAACTTTTCATTTCCCTTAGGATCAGCCCTTTCTCGGCGTTTTAGACCCACTAGATCGGTACAATCACCCATGAAAAAAAACAAAACAAATAAACGCACATCCATTATCTTTCTTCTGGCAAAAATTACCAAATTCCACATTTTTGCTGATATGAGCTTGAAACCTCTACAGTAGGTTTCTTTGACTCGCTGAATCCGATGTGTGATGTGATTTTCTTTAAAATTCTAGGACTTCGTGGGGTTGTTCTCCCTTTTTGCGAAAATTAGACAAATTTTCTCAGGCTCGTAGCTTTTAATGGGTAAAACTCAACTCAATGAAACTTATATATTTGGAATCAGCATAATAAGCCATTTTCATTGAAAGATCATTGAAATATTGACTGTTTTTTCTGTGTTACCAAAAGTATTTTATTCATAAAACTTTAGAGTTTCATGAAATGTAATTAGACAAATAGAAAAGGTTTTTCAACTACAGTAAGGAGCAAGTTTAAAAGTTAAAACAAATATAAATTACTTTGTATATAAGGGGACTGCCCCCTTCTCAACACCTAGCTCATTAAACAAATGTTTTTTAGTCTTTTGAAAAATATTATTTTTCCAATTGTAAAATTTCTTTAAAAATTTGAAAAAAGCCAAACTTCACAGTAAAGAGTAAGGAGCTAAGGAATAGACAGGCCCCATGATATAAAGAATAATCTGTTCAAATAGGTTTCAATTTGGTTCAGTGCTTTCACTTGAAAAACTCTTTTTTATTTAATTTCTGATTGTTTTCCAAATCATACCCAGCCCTAACCAAGATATAATTTGAGCTACCGGTCCCTATAATCCCTGGTTAATTGCTTTTAAAATAGGCGAATCAAAAATTGTACGTTGATTAGTACCGGCCTACGTTTAAATTTGCAATATCGATTTTGGATAAAATTTGAATATACTTAAAAAATTGGCAATGAATAGTAATTCTGGTAAAAAGTCCTTGTTAATATTATTACTAAAGAATTTCGGTTAGGTGAAAAAGAATATTATTGTTTGTATGGATTGAAATTCTGCGTGACCTTTGATCTTCTACATAACTTAAGCCACCACAACCTCTACAATACGATTTTCTTATCTATAAATACATTACACACATTTGTTAAAAAAAATTTAAAGTACTTCATAAAAATAGAAAAAAATAACACCATTTAAAATTGCTGAGAACTAAGTTCCTAGCAGTATTTGCAATCCCAAATAAATTTCCTGGCGGGGCTGATGATAACTTGCATTGCATTTTGCACCTCTGTGCTGGTAGATATGGGAATGTAACATTTTAGCTGAATAGAGAAACAATTTAATTATTTCCTACTCCCCCTCCCTACCTCTTTCAACATTTATCTGAAGCATCATGAAAAGAAAGCAGTTTGTCCATTAAAATGTTTTAGGAACCCACCCACCCCTACCTAAAAAATGACTCACCCCCCCTCATTATAGCTGATACGCAATTACGGATCAACAAACGTAGCCTATTTTCATTACAAATAAAGCAAATCAACTTGGTTGAATCCAGTACCGCCATCGTGTGGCATTACTTCTTTTGCAACTGCAAAGTCTAAAATATAGTTGTTGATACTTTTAAATCAATTAGCTTATCGGAATTTTAAATTGATTGCAAATTCGTCCTCGTCAGGGTAAAGTCGTAGTTTAGTGCCCTAAAATAGCAAGAAAACAATACTTTCCCCTGGCCCAATCTCTGTGGTCAGAGGCAACGCTGTAGCCTTGCCTATAGTAAAGGCCATACGGCTCCAATGTTTTATTATTATTATTTTTTCCCAGAGGCACTTCATATGGAAGGGCTCGTCCTAGAATCTTCAAAAGGGGCTCATTCGAATGAAAATCGAAAGTTCTAGTGCCCTTTTTAATAGTCGAAAAGGATTGGAGGGCAATTAGCCCCCCCCCCCCCACGCCCATCATTCGCATAAACACATCCAATCAAAATTTTGAGATAGCCATTTTGTTCAGCGTAGTTGATTTCCAGATAGAAAATATATTTTTGAGGAGGACACTCCCCCACAACCCTCAGGGCAAGAGTTTTAAGTTATAACCTGGGGGCATATAAGGTTTTTATAGAAGGCGTTGTCGTAGAAACTTCAAAACAGGCTCATTCGATTGGAAATTATAGGGCTAGTGCCCTTTTTAATAGTCGAAAGTGATTGGAGTGCAACTAGCCCCCACCCCCTCACGCCCATCATTCGCAGAAACACATTCAATCAAAATTTTGAGATAGCCATTTTGTTCAGCGTAGTTGATTTCCGAATAGAAAATATATTTTTGAGGAGGACACTCCCCCACAACCCTCAGGGCAAGAGTTTTAAGTTATAACCTGGGGGCATATAAGGTTTTTATAGAAGGCGTTGTCGTAGAAACTTCAAAAAAGGCTCATTCGATTGGAAATTAAAGGGCTAGTGCCCTTATTAATAATCGAAAGTGACTGGAGTGCAACTTGCCCCCCCCTCGGCCCCACGCCCATCATTTCCCCAAACACATCCAATCTAAATTTTGAGATAGCCATTTTGTTCAGCGTAGTTGATTTCCAAATAGAAAATATTTTTTTAGGACGGCACTCCCCCACAACCTTCAGAGCAAGGGTTTTAAGTTATGCCCTGGGGGCATATAAGTTTTTATAGAAGGCGTTATCTTAGAAACTTCAAAAAAGGCTCGTTCGATTGGAAATTCAAAGGGATAGTGTCCTTTTTAATAGTCGAAAGTGATTGGAGGGCAACTAACCCCCCCCCCACGCCCAT
>JAQQPU010007565.1:0-37751 GCA_029168905.1 Artemia sp. Kazakhstan ARC1039 | reverse complement strand
CAACTAGCCCCCCCCCCCACGCCCATCATTCCCCTAAACACATCCAATAAAAATTTTTAGATAGCCATTTTGTTCAGCGTAGTTGATTTCTAGATAGAAAATATATTTTTGAGGAGGACACTCCCCCACAACCCTTAGGACAAGGATTATAAGTTATGCCCTGGGGGCATATAAGGTTTTTATTGAAATCTTTGTCGTAGAAACTTGAAAAGGACTCATTCGATTTGAAATTCAAAGGGATAGTACGGTACCCTTTTTAATAGTCAAAAGTGATTGGAAGACAACTAACACCCCTTCCACGCCCACCATTTCCCCAAACACATCCAATTAAAACTTTTAGATAGCCATTTTATTCAACGTAGTTGAAAGTTTTGGAAATTAGGTCTTTAGGGATGACAACCCCTCCCTCACAGCCCTCGGGGCAAGGGTTGTAAGTTATGCCCTAGGGCAATATAGTTTTTATTGAACGCGTGGTCATAGAAACTTCAAAAGGGCTCATTCAATTGGAAATTGAAAGGTATAGTGCCTTTTTGATAGTTGAAAGTGATTGGATAGCGACTAACGCCCCTCTCATACCCACCATTTTCCAGAATACATCCAATCAAAATTTGGAGAAATCCATTTTGTTCAACGTAGTTGAACCTTCTGGAAATTAGGTCTTTTAGGATGTAAACCCCCTTTAGAGCCCTCAGTGTAGGGGTTGTAAGTTGTGCCCTTCGGGTATATAAGGTTTATATAGAAAATTGTTGCATAAATCATATGCAGCACGATCGCGCTGCCTAAGTAAAGAACGGGGACACTCGCGAACAAGACAAGAAACGGGGACTAAGTAAAGAGGAGGACACTCCCCACAACCCTCAGGGCAAGGGTTTTAAGTTATGCCCTGGGAGCATATAAGAACGATGTTGGCACAATGTATTATTTATTAATTTTTTTCTTTAGAGCAGGGCACTTCGTATTGAAGAAGTTTTCCTAGAAACTTCGAAAAGCGCTCATTCAATTGGAAATTGGAGTGGCTTGTGCCCTTTTTAACAGTTGAAAGTCATTGGAAGGCGACTAACACCCCTCTCACGCCCACCATTTCCCCAAACACATCCAAAAAAAATTTGAGATAGTCAAGTTGTTTAACGTAGTTGAAAGTTCTGGAAATTCGGTCTTAGAGGATGACAACCACCCTAACAGACCTTAGGGTAAGGGTTGTAATTTATGCCCTGGGGGCATATAAGGTGTTTATACAAAGCGTTGTCGTTTCCAAAAGGGCTCATTCGATTGAAAATCGACAGGCATAGTGCCCTTTTCAATAGTCGAAAGTAATTGGAAGGCTTGACATTTTTACCGGAAAGATCGAAGTGGGTATAATGTATTATTTTTTGTTGTTGTTGTTGTTTAGACCAGGGCATTTCGCATCGAAGGAGTTGTCGTGGGAACTTCGAAAAGGGCTCATTCGATTGAAAATAGAAAGGGCTGATGCCCTTTTTAATAGTGAAAGTGGTTTGAGGGCAACTAATCCCCTTTCCACTCCCACCCTCCCACGCCCACCCTCCCACGCCCACCCTCCCACGCCAGCCCTCCCATTTCTGCTCTTAAAATTTTTCTCCAACATACAAATTTTCTCTAGCATACAAATAGCAGGCCAAACTATAAAGTCTTAAAAACGAAAAGATTCAAAGTGTTATTTTCTTTTTCCCTGAAAAGACTATGTCAATATAAAACGAACAGAAATTAATTTTAAAACTTTTTCCACAAACTAAGTTTTTCAAAGAAAAGTAAAGAACTCCATTAAACAAAAAGTGAGCAAAAATAAAATCAAATAATCTACCAAGTGTGAAACTACCACAAATCAGCATCGATAAATAAATGAAACCCAAAACGAACAGAAATTACAATAATTAACCGGGTCAAACAGAACACGAGTAGAAATTGACATAAGTTGGGCGCAAAACCCCTATGCCTTCCCAAGGCCAGAACAAAATTTGCATTTTATTGAAAAAATACAAATGAATGTGCATTGGCAGTTTAATACATATACTGATATTTAGTAATCAAAATGTTAATATTATTTGATTTATTAAAGTTAAAAAGTAAAAACATTAATATTTTTTCAGTTAAGTGGAAATTTTGTTCTGTCCTTGGGAAGGCATAGGGGTTTTGCGCCCTACTTATGTCAATTTCTGCTCGTTTTGAGTTTGACTCGGTTAATTATTGTAATTTCTGTTTTTTTGTTTAATGGAGTTCTTTACTTTTCTTTGAAAAACTTATTTTGTGGAAAAAGTTTTTTTTAATTAATTACTATTAAAGAATATATGAAACCCAATACTTCTCTCACTGTAAAAGTCTAAAACCTACTGCGTCATTGGCGCTTTACTGAAGAGCGGCCAGTTGCCCTCAGATCTCTTTTGACTATTAAAAAGTGAGCTCGAACCTTCAATTTTTTACTCAAATGAACCCTCTCTAAAGTTTATACGAGCATCCCTTTCATAAGAGCCATATATGCCCCAGGGCATAACTTACAACGCCTGCCCCTGGGCCTTAGGGGGTTGTGTCGACACCTGAGTTTTTGTTTTCTAACTTTTGAACAATTTGTAACTTAATTGTTATCTCAAAATTTTTATCGGATACATTTGGAGAAAAAGAGACGTTGGGAGGGCTAGTTACCCTCCAATCTCTTTTGAATCTCAAAAACAGAACTATAACGTTTAATTTCCAATCAAATAATCCCTCTTTGAAGTTTATACGAGCATCCCTACCATAAGAGCCATATATGCCCCAAGGGTATAACTTACAACGCCTGCCCCCGGGCCCTGGGGGGATGTGTGGACACCGGAGTTTTGTTATATGGTCTTAGAACTATTTTTAACAAAATAGCTATATCAGAATTTTATCAGATGCATTTGGGAAAAAGGGCGTGAGGGGGGGGGCTGGTTACCCTCCAATATCTTTTGACGCTTAAAAAGTGAACTAGAACTTTAAATTTCCAATCAAATGAACCCTCTCTGAAGTTTATACGAGCATTCATTCCAGAAGAACCATATATACCCCCAGGGCATAACTTACACCCCCTACCCCCGGGCCCTGGAGGGCTTTGTCGACACCGGAATTTTCGTTATATGGTCTTAGAACTATTTTTAACAAAACAGCTATCTCAAAATTTTTATCGGATGCATTTGGGAAAAAAGGGCGTGGGGGGAGGCTGGTTATCCTCTAATATCTTTTGACCTTAAAAAGTGAACTAGAAATTTCAATTTCCAATCAAATGAGCCCTCTCTGAAGTTTATACAAGCATTCCTTCCATAAGAATCATATATGCCCCCAGGGCATAACTTACAACCCTTGCCCTGAAAACTTTGGGGGTAGTGACCTGCTCAAAGATATAATTTCCAGAACTTTCAACTATATTGAACAAAATGGCTATCTCAAAATTTTGATTGGATGTGTTTGGGGAAATGGTCTGCGTGAAAGGGGTGTTAGTTGCCTTCCAATCACTTTTGACTATTAAAAACGGCACTAGCCATATAAATTTCCAAGCAAATGAGCCCTTTTTGAAGTTTTTATTACAGCTATTTATATAAAAAAAACCTTATATACCCCCAGGGCATAACTTACGACCCTTGCCCTGAGGGCTGTAGGGGGATTGTCATCCTCAAAGACCTGGTTTCCAGAATTTTAAACTACGTTGAACATAATGTCTATCTCAAAGTTTTGATTGGATGTGTTTGGAAAAAAGGTGGGCGTGAGAGAGGGGTCAGTTGCCCTCCAATCACTTTCGACTATTAAAAAGGGCACTAGCCCTTTGAATTTCCAATTGAATGAGTCCTTGTTGAAGTTTCTATGACAAAGCTTTCTGTAAAATCTTATATACCCCCAGGATATAACTTAAAACCCGTGTCCTGAGGGCTATGGGGGGAGTGTCCTCCTCAAAAACATTATTTCTATCTGGAAATCAACTACGTAGAACAAAATGACTGTCTCAAAATTTTTATTGGATGTTTTCAGGAAAAGGGGGCGTTGAAGGGGTGTTAGTTGCCTTCCAATCACTTTTGACCCTGAAAAAGGGCACTATAACTCTCTATTTCCAATTGAATGAGCCCCCTTTGAAGTTTATACGACGACCCCTTCCATATGAAGTGTTGCTGGTAAAAATAAATAAATAAATAATAATAATAAAACATTGGAGCCGTATGGCCTTTACTATGATCAACGCTATTGCGTTGTCTCTGAAAAAACTATTTCAATATAAACGAACAGAAATTAATTAAAAAAAAACTTTTCCACAAAATAAGTTTTCAAAAAAGTAAAGAACTCCATTAAACAAAAATTGAACAAAATAGAATTAAATAGTTTGATAAGCATACATCTACCACAAATGAGTATCAATAAATAAATGAAACTCAAAACAAACAGAAATCATAGGCAGCGCGCTAGCGCTGCCTAAGTAAAGAACGATGTGGGCACAATGTGTTTTTTTTTCTCTCCATAACCCGGGCACTTCGTATCGAAGGAGTTGTCGTAGAAAGTTCGAAAAGGGCTCATTCGATTACAAATTGGAGTGGCTAGTGCCCTTTTTAATAGTCAAAAGTGAATGGAGGGCAACTAGCCCCCCCCCCCCACCACGCCCATCATTCCCCAAAACACATCCAATCAAAATTTTGAGATAGCCATTTTGTTCTTCGTAGTTGATTCCCAAATAGAAAATATCTTTTTGAGGAGGATACTCCCCCACAACCCTTGGGGCAAGGGTTTTAAGTTATGCCCTGGGGGCATATAAGGTTTTTATATTCTTGCCGTAGAAACTTCAAAAAAGGCTCATTCGATCGGAAATTCAAATGGCTACTGCCCTTTTTAATATTCGAAAGTTATTGGAGGGCAACTAGCCCCCTCCCCCCATCCATCATTCCCCCAAAAACATCCAATCAAAATTTTGAGATAGCCATTTTGTTCAGCGTAGTTGATTTCCAGATAGAAAATATCTTTTTGAAAAGGACACTACTCTACAACCCTCGGGGAAGGGGTTTTATATTATGCCCTGGGGGCCTATAAGGTTTTTATAGAAGGTGTTGTCGTAGAAACTTCAAAAAAGGCTCATTCGATTGGAAATTCAAACTGCTGGTGTCCATTTTAATAGTCGAAAGTGATTGGAGGGCAACTAGCCCCCCCCCCGCGCCCATCATTCCCCAAAACACATCCAATACAAATTTTGAGATAGCCATTTTTTTTAGCGTAGTTGATTTCTAGATAGAAAATATGTTTCTGAGGAGGATACTCCCCTACAACCCTCGGGGCAAGGGTTCTAAGTTATGCCCTGGGGGCATATAAGGTTTTTATAGAAGGCATTGTCGTAGAAACTTCAAGAAAGGCTCATTTGATTGGAAATTCAAAGGGCTAGTGCCCTTTCTAAAAGTCGAAATGGATTGGAGGGCAACTAGCCCCCCCCCCTACGCCCATCATTCCCCCAAACACATCCAATCAAAATTTTGAGATAGCCATTTTGTTCAGCGTAGTTGTTTTCCAGATATAAAATATGTTTTTGAGGAGGATACTCCCCCACAACCCTCGGGGCAAGGGTTTTAAGTTATGGCCTGAGGGCATATAAGGTTTTTATATAAGGCGTTGTCATAGAAACTTCAAAAAATGCTCATTTGATTGGAAATTCAAAGGGCTAGTACCCTTTTTAATAGTTGAAAGTGATTGGACGGTAACTAGCCCCCCTCACACGCCTAGCGCTGCCTAAGGAAAGAACGATGTGGGCACAATGTGTTGTTTTTTTTGTTTTTTTTCTCCTGAGCTCTTTTTAATAGTCAAAAGTGATTGGAGGGCAACTAGCCCCTCCCCCACGCCCATCATTCCCCCAAACACGTCCAATCAAAATTTTAGAGATATCCATTTTGTTCAGCGTAGTTGATTTCCAGATAGAAATATGTTTTTGAGGAGGACACTCCCCCACAACCCTCAGGGCAAGGGTTTTAAGTTATGCCCTGGGGGCATGTAAGGTTTTTCTAGAAGGTGTTGTCGTAGAAACTTCAAAACAGGCTCATTCAATTGGAAATTCAAAGGGCTAATTCCATTCTTAATAGTCCACAACCCTCGGGGCAAGGGTTTTAAATTATGCCCTGGGGGCATATAAGGTTCTTATAGAAGGTGTGGTCGTAGAAGCTTCAAAACAGGCTCATTCGATTGGAAATTCAAAGGGCTAGTACCCTTTTTAATAGTTGAAAGTGATTGGAGGGCAACTAGTCCCCCTAACACCGATCGTTCCCCCAAATACATCCAATCAAAATTCTGAGACAGCCATTTTGTTCAGCGTAGTTGATTTTCAGATAGAAAATATGTTTTTGAGGAGGACACTCCCCCACAACCCTCAGGGCAAGGGTTTTGAGTTATTCCCTGGGGGGCATATAAGGTTTTTATAGAAGGCGTTGTCGTAGAAACTCCAAAAGTAGGCTCATTCGATAGGAAATTCGAAGGACTAGTTCCATTCGTAATAGTCGAAAGTGATTGAAGGGGAATTAGCCCCTCCCCACGCCCATCATTCTCCCGAAACACATCCAATTAAAATTTTGAGATAGCCATTTTGTTCAGCGTAGTTGATTTCCAGATAGAAAATACGTTTTTGAGGAGGACACTCCCCAACAACCCTCAGGGCAAGGGTTTTAAATTATCTTGGGGTATATAAGGTTTTTATAGAAGGCGTTGTCATAGAAACTTCAAAAGGGGCTCATTTGATTGAAAATTCAAAGGGCTAGTGCCCTTTTTAATAGTTGAAAGTGATTGGTAGCAAATAGCCCCCTCCCACGTCCATCATTCACCCAAACACATCCAATCAAAATTTTGAGATAGCCATTTTGTTCAGCGTGGTTGTTTTCCAGAGAGAAAATATGTTTTTGAGGAGGATACTCCCCCACAACCCTCAGGGCAAGGGTTTTAAGTTATGCCCTGGGGGCATATAAGGTTTTTATAGAAGGCGTTGTCGTAGAAACTTCGAAACAGGCTCATTTGATTGGAAATTCAAAGGGCTAGTTCCATTCTTAACAGTCGAAAGTGATTGGAGGGGAACTAGCCTCTCCCCCACGCCCATCATTCTCCCAAATACATCCAACTAAAATTTTGAAATAGCCATTTTGTTCAGCGTAGTTGATTTCCAGATAGAAAATATGTTTTTGAGGAGGACAGTCCACAACAACCCTCAGGGCAAGGGTTTTAAGTTATATCCTGGGGTATATAAGGTTTTTATAGAAGGCTTTGTCATAGAAACTTCAAAATGGGCTCATTTGGTTGGAAATTCAAAGAGCTAGTGCCCTTTTTAATAATTGAAAGTGATTGAAGGGCAACTAGCCCCCCTCCCCCGTCCATAATTCACCCAAACACATCCAATCAAAATTTCGAGATAGCCATTTTGAAACACATCCAATTAAAATTTTGAGATAGCCATTTTGTTCAGCGTAGTTGATTTCCAGATAGAAAATATGTTTTTGAGGAGGACACTCCCCCACAACCCCCAGGGCTAGGGTTTTAAGTTATGCCCAGGGGGCATATAATGTTTTTATAGAAGGCGTTGTCGTAGAAACTTCAAAAAACCTCATTCGATTGGAAATTCAACGGGCTAGTGCCCTTTTTAATAGTCGAAAGTGATTGGAGGGCAACTATCCCCCCCCCTCACGCCCATCATTCCCCCAAACACATCCAATAAAAATTTTGAGATTTTGAAAAAATCTAAATGTTTTTACTTTTATAACTTTAATAAATCAAATAATTTTAACATTTTGATTACTGAATATCAGTATATGTATATTACTTGACTTGACTTGACTTGCTTTATTTACTACTAATTACAAAATAAACTATATACAAGCAACCGCCCGGAGAAGGCTCAAAAAGCCTGATGAAAGACGGCTGCAATCCTCTAATTCTCAACCTCTCAAAATTCTAATTCTCAAAAAAAAAAAGACATGAAAAAAAAAACTTGAACACTCTCTCTCAAAATAAACAATAATACCAAAAACTATGAAGAAAAGAAAAAAAAACATTAATGATGACAATAATAATAAATTACCTCCCCTCTCCCAATAAATGTTTTTTTTTTATTTTTACTTTAAACGACCCAATGTGTTCAGCTTCCCGAACGCCAACTGGGATATCATTCCAAATAGCCGGAGCCAAATACCGAATCCCAAAACCTGCACGTGTGGTGTCTCGATACTCAACAGTAAAATTTTCCGCCTCTCTAGTCGCATACCTGTGGAGTGAACTATTTACGCGAAAAAAATTTGTAAAAACTGGAGGACATACATCATTCCAACATCTATAGGCAAAAATAGCAGCTTGGTAATCGCGAATCTGACCAATGTTAAGCACTCTTAATTTTTTAAAACATGACGCGGTATCATTCACATTTTCTATATAATTCCCAAGAAGACGTACTGTTTTATTTTGTAAAATCTGCACTCTTTTGAAATTTGCATAAAAATTGCTAGACCAAATGACACAACCATAAGACATATAAGGCGCAACAATACTATGATACAATAATAAAAGAACCGACAATGGTAAAAAATGCTTCAAACGACGCAAAATTCCCAGACCTCTAGCAACTTTAACTGCAACAAGATCACTATGGTGCTTCCAAGACAAATTACAATCAAGCTGGAAGCCCAAATAACGCACCTCATGCACCTGTGACAAAGGCTTACCATTAAAAAATATCTCTCCATCAACACTCGGAGGCTTACCAACTCTCCTAAAAATCATAAAATTAGTTTTTTTAACATTCACTGACAAAAGGCTTAAACTTGTAAATACATAAAATGACTTTAAAACCCTATTTACTTTCAACAATAGATCATCAATCATTCCACTAGACATAGTTAAAGCAGTATCATCCGCGAAAGTCGTGATAAAACACTCCGGTAAGTAAAAACGCATTGAATCAACATACACAAGGTACAGAAGTGGTCCCAAGACAGATCCCTGAGGTACACCACACTTCACTTGATAGGGAGAAGAAAATGCATCATTTAAAACAACTTGAATAGATCTTCCACTTAAAAAACTATGAAACCATTTCAGATAATTACCACGAACTCCAAGGGACTGTAGACGTTTGAGTAAAATTTTAAAATCCACTGTATCAAACGCCTTTCTAAAATCAATAAAAACAGTCAAAAGGATTTCACCACGTTCAAAGCATCTATTTACAATATCACAGAGAGAATGCACGGCGTCCGACGTCGAGTGACCTTTCCTGAAGCCGAACTGAGTTACACTTAACATCTCTGTTTTCGTAAGGTAATCATACAGCCTTTTATGTACAATTTTTTCAAATATTTTTGAAAACAGGGGAAGGATTGATATAGGTCTATAATTTTCGATATCTAGTTTAGACCCACCTTTATGGAGAGGGATAACTTTTGCCCTTTTAAGCGCATCGGGGAATACCCCAGTTTCCAGGGAAAGATTGATTATGTGGACAAGACATGGTATTAAATAACACATCACTGATTTAAAAGCCTTCAAATTAATTCCATCTGTCCCTGCTGAATTAGATTTGATTGTTTTCACAACCTTCAGAATTTCATCTCCAGTACACGGTTGAAATTCAATTTCATTTCCAATTCCTCTTTCATCCAAAAATTCGTCCTCCAAGGAATCATTAATAAAATTCACTAACCCTTCCGCCTGCACATTTTGACCAATACTTGAGAAGAACTCAGCAAATTTATTAGTAATAATCGTTTCATCACTCACTGCTTCTCCTTGAATCAGCAGCGAATTGGGTGGAGCTTCTTTCTTCTTTCCCAATAGGTCATTTATAACCTTCCAAGTTCCTCTCGCATTATCCTTATTTAAACTCAGTTGGTTAGCAAAATATTCTTTTTTAGCTTTCCTTCTCATTGAGTTCACTTTATTGCGTATTATTTTAAACTCTTCCAATTTCTTGACACACCTGCTATTTAAATAATCTACATACACTTGATTTCTTAAATGTGACGCTTCAAGAATTTCTGTAGTTATCCAAGGCTTCCTGGGTTGATCCTTATGTGGTTTCACAAATTTAACTGGGCAAGTCTTGTCATAAATTGGCTCTATGATCCCCATCATGCAATCAAATGCCCCAGAAGCGTCATCTTTTATCTCCAAAATCTCCCTAAGATCAGTGCTGCTTAACTCATCACCAAACCTCTGTAAGTTCTCTTTTTTTAACGATCGAGTCTTCACTTTTTTTCTTTCATTTCTTTTTATGCGGACACAAGGTACCGTTCCGAGAACTGGAAAATGGTCAGAACAAGGGTACAGAACCACATCAGCATAACTACGATCCAGATACTTCGAACCAACAAAAATATTGTCAATGAGAGTAGCTGAATGACTCGTAACCCGTGTTGGAATATTAGCTAGGGGAAAAAGATCATTAGCAACCATCAAATTAAAAAAATCAAGATTCACTCCATTCAGCGATAGCAGATCAAAGTTAAAATCACCCATACAAATAAAATCTAAACCTGTCCGAGACACCGCACGCGTAAGTTGATCAAATCCACACTCAAAATCTTCCCAGCTTGCGCTCGGTGGCTTATACACAATACTAATCAAAAATTTACTACTACCCAAATTTAAATCAATACTAAAACTTTCAAACTTACCCTCTATCCAAACATCAATATCATTTCTTACTTGGTATGTCAATGACTTTGAAATCAAACACGCAATTCCCCCTCTGTGAAGTAAAGTCCGGTTTTTAGCCTCCAAATTATAATCTGGAAAAGAATACAGCGAGAAAGAGTGTTCCTGACTAAAAAAACTTTCAGATATACCAATAAAACTAATTTTTCCTTGAGAATCAGAAAGAAATTGCAACACATCTTCATAACCAGTAGTGAGGTGACAATTCCAGGCACATAAACGCAACGAATCGGCTTCCCCGGGGTCTAACTTCGATCTTTGGACATAAGCACTATTTTTTAACGGTTGAAATCTAACTTGGTTCATACACGGTTCAGCATCTCTTGCTATTGGTGCCGATAAAACCTCTTCTAGACGAAAAGGTCGGCTCATTAAATCATCAAGTGAAGAACCAACGAAAGTAAATAAATAAACATATAACATATCTCTCTAAATAAAAAAAAAGAAAAAAAAAGTAAGAAATAAAAAATAGGAGACCAAGACATTTTTTTTGCAAATAATAATAGAAAGACTAAAACCAAAAACGAAACAAAACGAATCCCTCAAAAGAAAAGGAAAAGCAAGAATAAAATAAACGGGAGACCAAAACAGTTTATGCGAATAATAATAATAAGAGTGAAAAAATCGCGAAAAAGAAAGAGAAAGAAAAAAGGCAACAAAGCTGTACAGAGAAGAAAAAACGACAGAAAACAACACAAATACGAATTCAAACGCATTCAGCAAGGGATCTTATTTTCCGGGCAGACGGTTCACCAGGTAGCTTCACTAGTATGTTGCCCCGGTCGGTCCATACATTTTTAACACCAAAGCGATCCCTTGCGGCATTTAGCAGGTCGCGACGTCGCTTTGTAAGGGATTCCGACACAAAGATTCCAGACCCAGCTAGTTTAGACTTCTGTAAGAACACTTTTCGAGCAAATTCTTTACTAACAAATCGCACTAAAACTGGGGCAACTTTGTCACTGGTGGTATGAGGCCCATTCATTCTAAACCGGAAAACACTTGATAATTCACCAGAAGATATACCAGTAACACCCATCCGTGTCGAAAGGACACTGAGCATAGTCGTTTTAAGGTCAACTCCTGGCTTTTGCTTCAGACCGTTGAAAACAAGACTGTCCAACATATTTTCTTGATCAATATCGTCTAGCTTGACTTCGATTTTTTCAATTCGATTCTCCAGATTACGGGTTTGCATTCTATACATTTTCAACTCACGCTCGATACGGTCTAATATGGGGTTGAACTCTAGTGACACAGACTTATATAACTCGCTAATTATAGTCTCAGCTGTATCTTTAAGACCAGATTTCGCATTCGAGCCACACTTGGCAGAAACCTGACGAGTTATCTCTGTAACTATAGATTCCCTAGTTTTCACTAGCTCCTGTTCTGTAGCGGAAATTCGTGCAAATAAAGCAGACTGTGAACCAGGCAGTACGGCAGCTTGATCCGGTACTTTTAGTGCCGCAAACGCTTTTGAAATAGACCTGTAAATCTCAGGAAAACGCTCAAGTTCCTCAAAAGCGTGTTTCACATTCTTCGCAGTTTTAGTAGAAGCCTCTTGAATATTATCCTTGTACGATACAAGATTATTCTCAGAAACAATTTGCTCGTTATGATCCCCGTAACAAAAGATCAAATAGTTAGTTCGCTTTCCATCATTTTTCGTAATCATCAGAATTCGTACAGGCCACAATGGATAGCCTGCAAATTTCGCCAGTGCAAGATCGAATTGCTTGAAAGACGTCATGATTAGTGTGAGAAAGAAAAACCAAAATTAAAAATGAAAAACCAAAATGAGACTTATCTTGTAGTGGGCAGGCCCACGGATGGCGTTGGCAATCACCGCTCTTGCAGGGTGGCCTAGTGGAGGCCTGCGACGTTTTTTTTTCCACCGTTTTCTTACATCCAAAACAGCATAGCATCCAATTATTAACAAAATAACTAAGCCACAGCAAGTCCTTTTTCTTTTCACAAAATGTGAATGCAGCGAAACGAATTAATTCACTTATTGCGAAACTGTCCACTGTAATTTATTCTAAATTTAATCCGGCTTAAAAACAAAACAGATGTTTACAGGTCAGATGCCAAACAAGAACTGACAATGCACATTCATTTGTATTTTTTTCAGCAAAGTGCAAATTCTGTTCTGGCCTTGGGAAGGCATAGGGGTTTTGTTCCCAACTTTTGTTAATTTCTGCTCATTTTCAGTTTGACTCGGTTATTTATTTTAATTTCTGTTCGTTTTGGGTTTCGTTTATTTATCGATGCTGATTTGTGGTAGTTTCGAGCTTGGTAGATTATTTGATTTTATTTTTGCTCATTTTTTTGTTTAATGGAGTTGTTTAATTTTCTTTGAAAAACTTATTTTGTGGAAAAAGTTTTTTTAATTAATTAAAATAAATAACAGAGTCATACTCTATTAATATGAGTAGGGCTCTAAACCCCTATGCTTTCTTAAAGCCAGAATATAATTTGTACTTTACTGAAAAAATTATTTTAAATGTTTTCATTTTATAATTTTAAGAATCAAAAATTAATTAAGATTTCAAGGAATAAGTATCAGCATATGTATATTAAACTGACAATGCAAATTTTTTCAGTAAATTCATTTGAATTTCTTCCGTAAAGAACAAATTATATTCTGGCTTTTAGAAAGCATAGGGGTTTATTTCTGCTCGTTTTGAGTTTGACTCTGTTATTTATCTTAATTTCTATTTGTTTTTTATTTCATTTGTTTATTGATACTGATTTCTAGGAGTTTTACGCTTGGTAGATTATTTGATTCTTTTTTTTGTTTTTCGTATTTGAAATACTTGTTTTGTGGAAAAGTTTTTTTCATCCCCTTCGACGTTCCCTGAAAGTATTAGTTGAAACCCCTGATCCGTTCTTGAGAAATTTCAGATAAGCCATTTTGACAACCTGGCTGCAAATAGCGTTCTTTGATGTACTTAAACTTTGCCTAAACCTGGGCTAAGAATTCTAATATAATACCCTTAGCCATTCCTATAACCCCCCCCCCTGGATACGGCCTTGCAAATGTATGTGCAAGAGTTTTATTTAAAACATTTCAAACTGTAACACTGCATGTTTTGTAAACATACATTTTCTTCTGTTTGAGAACAGGCCCTAGATAGTCCCTATTACCAGAGGGCTGTTGAATTTGGGGTGAAATGCATGCCAGAGCTATAAACTGTACCTGGAAGCTGAGCGATCTAGACAGGCTGAAGAGGAGTCCAAAAGAAAAGAAGAAGAAGAGGAAAAAAAGAGGATGTTATCTTGAGGAGGACACTCCCCCAAAACCCTCAGGGCATGGGTTTTAAGTTATGCCCTGGGGGCATACTCCCTTTTGATAACTTTAGATGGACATATTATCTCTTGGATTTATTCAATATTCCCTGAAAGTTTAAGTGAACACTACTATGCACTCCTGTGATATTGTAGATGCACTCTATTCAACTGAATACAGCTGAGGGTATTTAGTTAAAACTTTCATAGTACGTTGAGGGGGATATTGAATTAAATCAAAAGGGTTTATTTGCAACATCTTAGGAACGGCTAATGGTATTAATTTGAAACTTTCACGGTATTTTCTGTCGGAAGTTGAACGGAAGTTTATGAGACATACTTTGCATCCAGGTTGTCAAAAGAGTGTGTATACATCATCTCAAGAAGGGCTAAGGTTAATAACTCGAATCTTTCATGGATGTTGAACGAAATCATAAGACATTATATGCTTCCAAGTCGTCAAAAGGACGTATAAGCAGTAGCTCAGGAATGACTTAGGGTATTAAGTTGAAATTCTTAGGGAATAATGGACTAAATTATAAGACACAATGTGTATCCAGGCTGTCAAAAGATGGTATATACAATATCTTAAGAACACCTAAGGGTATAGATTTTGAACAAAACCAAAACATACTAACTGTATACAGGTCGTCAGGAGTGTTTACCCGCAATATCTTAGGGTGGTTAAGAATGCTAACTTGAAGCTTTTTGAGCATGTTTAGGGGGATATTGAACTAAGTCATGACACCTCATGTGTATCCAAGCAGTGCAACATCACAGAAACAGCTAAGGGTATTAAGTTGAGACTTTCGGCGTATGTTTTGGGATAAGTTCAGGTACATAAAAAACCGCTACGTAAAGCCAGGTTGTCAAAGGGGCTTTTAAGCATTGTCTCAAGAACAGATTGGGGTCTACAGTTAGAACTTTTAGGGAACGCTGAGGGAGATGTTGGACTAAATAACAAGACCCAATGTGCGTTTATGTTCTCCCAAGGGTGTATCTGTAATGTTTCAGGACCGGCAAAAGGATGGAGCTTGAAACTTTCCAGGCATGTTGAGGAGGATGTTCAGTCATAGGCAGCGCAATAGTGCTGCCTAAGTAAAGAGCGATGTGGGCACAATGTATTTTTTTGGTCTTAGACCAGGACATATTTTATCGAGGGAGTTGTCGTAGAAACTTTGACTAGGGCTCGATATGTCTTTGAGGATGACAACCCCACAGCCCTCAGGGCAGGGGTTGTATATTATGCCCTGGGCAAGGGTTGTAAACTATGCATAAGGTTTATATAGAAAGGGTGATCGCATAAACTTTGGAGAAATTGGACTGGTAATCAGAAGCTTCAGAGTGATCAAAGGGTGTATATCCCCCCCCCCCAATTCGTATTTTCTCCGAATTCATCTGAGATAAATTTTGAGATGGTCACGTCTTATCGTAGACTCTTCAACAAAGGCTCATTCGATCAGAAACTGGAAGGGCTAGGGTCCTTTTAAATAGTCAAAAGTAAATGGAGGGCATCGAGCCCCCCTCCCCACGCCCATCGATGTCCAAATCACATCGAATCAAAATTAGATAGCAATTTTGTTCAGCGTAGTTAAAAGGTCTAGAAATTATGTCTTTGAAAATAACATCCCCCCAGAGCCCCCAGCGCAAGGGTTTTAACTTATGCCCTGAGGACTTTAAGGATTATATGGAAAGTTTGGTTGTACATAATTCCAGAGTGTGCTCATCTGATAGGAAATCAGATGTTCTAGTGTCCTTTTTATAAGTCTAAGTAATCGAGGACAGCCTCACCCCTCCACGGTGTATTTTACGCAGATGCATTCGATAGAAATTTTGAGACAGCTATTTCTTCAAAAATAGTCCAAAGATCATACAATAAGCCGTTTTATGTTGACAGAATCCCCCAGAGTCTGGGGGTAAGGGTTGTAAGTTATGTCCAAGGGGCATATAAGGTTTTTATGGAAGAGATGGTCGTGTGAAATCAAGAGTAGGCTCATTTGATTGAAAATATATAGTCCTTCTTCCCTTTTAAGATTCAAGCATGATGGAGAGCAGCTAGCCCGCCCCCCCCCCCCCTGACATCCTCTTTTCCCAAAACGTATTCACTTGAAGTTGTGAGATAGCCTATCCATTTTGTTACCAATAGCCCGAAAATCATAAAACAATGTCTTTAGGGTGAGCATAATCCCCCCAGAGCCTCTGGCCAAGAGTTGTAGGTTGTGCCCTAGGGCACTTAAGTTTTTATGGAATGGGTGGTCGTGTAAACTTTGACTGGGATGGAGCTCGTTTGATTGGAAGTTGGAAGTCTTAGTGCCCTTTTTAAGAGTCCAAAATGAATAGAGGGCAATCAGCCCCCCAAGCCTATCATTTCCCAAAACATATCTGATTGAAATTTTAAGAGATGATTTTTTTTTTTAATTATCAAATTATTTTGTTCAGCCATCTTGGAAAGTCTAGTAACAGCATGTTTGAAGAAGTCAACCTCCCCACAATTCTCAGGACAAGGGTACTTCCCAAGAAGAAGAAGGGCGTTCTGGTGATCCTTTCAGAGAATGTTGAGGAGAGCGTTGAACTAAATCAAAACAAATTATGCGTGTATGGATTGTCAAAGGGGTGTAACACAGGAATAACTGAGTATGTTATTTTGGAAAATTCCAGAAATAATAAGTGATATGATAAAAAAAAGGCTATATTTACATGCTACCAATACTACTACAACTATCACCACTACTACTACAACACTAGTCCATTTCCAATATTGAAGAAAAAATCAAACTAAATCAAAAGACGCTATGTGCATGCACACTGTCAAAATAACGTATCTCAAGAATTGATTTGGGAAGTAAGTTGGAACTTCCAGAGAATGCTTAAAGGAGAAGCTCGTCTCACCAAAAGTCAATATATGCACACTACAGCTAATACTACTGTTACTGCAATATTTACTACTACTACTACTATTACTACTACTACTACTTTTATTGTAACTACTTGTAAGGTTAAGAGCATTTAGATGAAAATTTCAAGAAGTATATGAAGATACAGGTTATCAAAAGGAAAAATCAGCTATGTCTTTTGTGCTTTACTAAAAACAAAATAAATTTTAATTTTTTCACATTTTTCACTTTCATAAATAAAAAAAAATGTCAAAACTTTAAGGAATAAATATTACTACATGTAAATTTAACTGACAATCCACGGTCATTTGTTTTGCTTGTTGTTTTTTTTTTTCATTAAAGCACAGATTATGTTTTCGTGTTGAGAGGGCATGGGGACTATCAGCCCTACTCATGTTAAATTCTGCTTGTTTTGAGTTTGACTCAGCTAATTTTTGTAATTTCTTTTCGTTTTGAGTTTCATTTATTTATTTGTGGTAGTTTTACGCTTGTACGATTATTTGACTTTATTTCAGCTCATTTTTGGCTAAATAGAACTCTTTACTTATCTTTGAAAAACTAGTTTTGTGGAAAATACTTTTTAATTAATTAAATCAAAAGACAGTATGCGCAATCAGGTTGTGAAAAGGCTGTATCAGAGGGAACGTAGTATCAGGGGAACGTATATGTACATTGAAAAGAAACATTAAAGGATACTGAGGGAGATCTCAAACTAAACAAAACGGCGGTATATGCATATACGTTGTCAAAAGACATATCTAAAATATCTAAGGAAGGTCTTTGGGTATTCTATTGATTAATTAAAGAAAACTTTTTCCACAAAATAAGTTTTTCAAAGAAAAGTAGAGAACTCCATTAAACCAAAAATAAGCCAAAAAAATTAAATAAACTAACAAGGGTGAAACTACCATAAATCAGCATCGATAAATAAATGAAACACAAAACGAACAGACATTGCAATAAATAACCGAGTCAAACTCAAAACGAGCAGAAATTAAAATGAGTAGAGCTCAAAACCCCTATGCCTTCCCCAGGCCAGAACAAAATTTGCACTTTACTGAAAAAATATAAATGTTTTTACATTTATAACTTTAACAAATTAAATAATATTAACAATTTTGATTACTAAGTACCAGTATATGTATATTAAACTGACAATGCACATTCATTTGTATTTTTTCAGTAAAGTGCAAATTATGCTCTGACATTGGGAAGGCATAAGGTTTTTGAGCCCTACTCATGTAATTTATGTCCCCTAGGGCATAAATCACAGCCCTTGCCCTGAGGGCTGTGAGGGGGTTGTCATCCTCTAAGACCTAATTTCCAGAACTTTCAACTACGTTAAACGAAATGGCTATCTCAAAATTTTGATAGGATGTGTTAGGGGAAATTGTGGGCGTGGAAGGGGTGTTAGTTACTCTCCAATCACTTTAAATTATTAAAAAAGGCACTAGCCCTTTCAATTTCCAATCGAATAAGCCCTTTTGAAGTTTCTACAACAACGCTTTCGTTAAAAAGCTTATATATCCCCAGGGCATACCTTACAATCCTTGCCCTGAGGGCTGGGGGGGGGGGAGGGTGTCATCCTCAAAGACATAATTTCTGGACCTTTCAACTACGTTGAACAAAATGGCTATCTAAAAATTTTGATTGAATGTGTCTGGGGAAATCGTTGCCGTCAGCGGGGGGTATGTAGCCCTCCAGTCACTTCCGACTATTAAAAAGGGCACTTGACTTACTTAAGTCCCATCCGTCCTCGAAGGTCGTTTTGGGGCCTCTTCATTCACTATGTTATTGATGTAGCGTCTGTATGAGCATCTATCTTCAGTCAGGCGTAGAAGTTGCGGCAGGTTGAGTGTAGAGAAGTTGTCTTTCCATCTCTTAGGGGGCCGACCTCTGGGGCGAGAACCATGCACGCGACCATCGAAGACTATTTTCGGCAGACGAGAATTTTCCATGCGCTGGATGTGGCCTAGCCACCTAAGTTGTTGCAGTTATATTTTATCAAGTATGGTGTGTTTGATCTTGAGGCTGTCAAACAACCTAATATTAGAGATCCTGTCCAGGTACGTAATGCCAGCAATACGGCGGAGTGACTTTGTTTCAAATGCGGCTAGGCGACGTTTGTCCTCTGTTTTGAGGGTCCATAATTCACAGGCGTACATGGCAATGGGGATAATCAGTGTGTTAAAGAGTCTTGTTTTCAGCAGTGTCGACAAATTCTTGTTCCTCCAGATCGGCATCAAGGCTTTAAAGCTAGAGTTTGCAAGCGCCAGGCGCCTCTTAATATCTTTCGAGTGGTTGTTATCGGACGTTATAAGGCTACCAAGATAGGTAAAATCTTCGACCCATTCTATGTTGTCACCACCGAGCTGGAGGCTTTAGGTTTCTTGGTTTTCCGACTTTCGCGAGCAGAGCATGGCTTTCGTCTTAGTGGAATTGATGGTCATTCCAAAGGAGCTGGTGGTTGATTGGATGTTGTCGGCCTGGGACTGAAGATCCCCAAGGTTCTCAGCTACTTGGTCTATGTCGTCTGCATAAGCTAATTTTTCAATCGATATCCCCCCTATGTGGACACCTGAAGAGTTGTCAAGGAGTGAGAAGACAGCGGTAAGGAACAGGTTAAACAGTTCCGGTGAAAGCAAGCAGCCCTGCAGCACACCAGTCGATGTTTCAAAGCTATCGGAAAGGCCTTCTCCCGTCATGACGCGGCTTCTGGATTTTGAGTACATATCTCTGATCAATGATACTAAGTTCTGTGGTATATCAAAATGGAGAAGAATTTGCCATAGACCTTCTCTCCATATGAGGTCGAAAGCCTGCTTAAAGTCAATGAAAAGGTGGAAAATACTACGTCCGATTTCAAGATATTTTTCCATAATCTGACGTACCGTAAATATCTGATCAATCGTTGATCTGTTTGGGTGGAAACCGGCCTGATATTCTGGAATCACAGTTGAAGATATAGCTCTTATACGCTCCAGCATTACTCTAGTGAGTATTTTAGTGGCGTGGCTCGTAAGGCTTATAGGCCTGTAGTTATCACAGATTGCTTTCGAGCCTTTCTTATGGATTGGAACTATCGTGGCTTCACACCATGAGGAGGGGAAGTGATCTTCTTCCCAAGCAGCAGTAGCCATTTTTAGGTATAGGTCAACAAGGGGATCGCAATTTACTTTTAGTAATTCCGGTTGGATTCCATCTGGGCCTGCAGCTTTGTTTGT
Organism: Artemia sp. Kazakhstan ARC1039; assembly: GCA_029168905.1. Classification (NCBI taxonomy): domain Eukaryota; kingdom Metazoa; phylum Arthropoda; class Branchiopoda; order Anostraca; family Artemiidae; genus Artemia; species Artemia sp. Kazakhstan ARC1039. The sequence continues at coordinate 17,668 of JAQQPU010007565.1, read as the reverse complement.
CCTTAAACCCTTGATAACCGATTCTATCTCAGATCGAAGTGGGAGTGGGCTTGGGTCTGCGGCGATTGCGGGGAAGCTGAAAGCACCCATGGGTCTGGGAGGATCGTTGAGTTTAATTTGCTCTCAAAGTGTTCTTTCCATCCGGTTCGGATCCCGTCTGTAGTTTGGATTTGGTTACCATCTTCATCAAGGAGGGTACAGGCTTTCTGTCCCTTTTTTTTTGGCTAGTTCCCTCACTCGCCTGTACATGAACTGAGAGTCACCTTTCTTGAATGCCATTTAGCATTGCTCACATTGTTCCCTTATATAGGAGCGGTGAGCACGGCGAGTGGCTTTCTCTACCACACGTTTCAATCGTTTGTACATATCCCGACTTTCTCTATCTAGTTTGTTAGTGTGGTTGCGGTTTTCCTCACATAATGTGATTATCTTATCCGTGATCCAAAAGGGCACTAGCCGTTTCAATTTCCAATCGATTGGTTCCTTTGTGAAGTTTTTACGACAACTCTTTCTATAAAAAAAACTTTATATATCCCCAGGACATAACTCAAAACCCTTGCCCTTACGGCTGTGGGGGGAGTGTCATCTCAAAAACATACTTTTCAGACTTTTTAACTACGTCGCACAAAATGGCTATCAAAAAACTTTGATTGGATGTGTTTGGGGAAATGGTGGATATGAGAGGGGTGTCAGTTATACTCGAATCACTTTCGACTATTAAAAGGGCGTAAGCCCTTCTAATATCCAATCGAATGAGCCCTTTTTGAAGTTTCTACAACATCACTATCTATAAAAACCTTATATGCCCCCACGGCACAACTTACAACCCTTGCCCCGAAGGCTCTGAGGGGGTTATCATCCTCAAAGACCTAGTTTCTAAAACTTTTAACTACGTTTAACAAAATGGCTATCTAAAAAATTTATTGGACGTGTTTGGGGAAAAGGTGAGCGTGAGAGGGGGGTTAGTTGCCCTCAAATCCCTTCCGACTATTACGACTATTAAAAGGGCGTAAGTCCTTCTAATTTCTAATCAAATGAGCCCTTTTTGAAGTTTCTACGAGAACGCGTTCTATAATAACCTTATATGCCCCAGGGCATAACTTACAACCCTTGACCTTAGGGCTGTGAGGGGGTTGTCATCCTCTAAGACATAATTTCTGGACCTTTCAACTACGTTGAACAAAATGGCTATTTCAAAATTTTGATTGGATGTGTTTGGGGAAATGGTTGGCGTGAGAGGGGGGTTACTTGCCATCCAGTCACTTTCGACTATTAAAAAGGGCACTTGCCTTTCAATTTCCAATCGAATGGTTCCTTTTTGAAGTTTCTACAACAATGCTTTCTATAAAAAAATATATAACATGCCCCCAGGGCATAACTTAAGACCCTTGCCCTGAGGGCTGTGGGGGAAGTGTCATCCTCAAAAACATAATTTCCAGACTTTTTAACTACGTCGAACAAAACGTTGATTGGATGTGTTTGGGGAAATGGTGGGTGTGAGAAGGGTGTTACTTATACTCCAATCACTTTCGACTACTAAAAAGGGCTTAAGCCCTTTTAATACCCAATCGAATGAGTCCTTTTTGAAGTTTCTACCACATCACTATCTATAAAAACCTTATATGTCCCCAGGGTATAACTTACAACCCTTGCCCCGAAGGCTCTGATGGGGTTTATCATCCTCAAAGACCTAGTTTCTAAAGCTTTTAACTATGTTGAACAAAATGACTATTTAAAAATTTTGATTGGATGTGTTTGGGCGAAAGGTGGGCGTGAGAGGGGGATTAGCTGCCCTTAAATCACTTTTGACTATTAAAAAGGGCACTAGCCCTTTAAATTTCCAATCAAATGAGTCCTTTTTGAAGTTTCTACGACAAAGCTTTCTATAAAAAAAATCTAATATGACCCCAGGGCATAACTTACAACCCTTGCCCCGAGGGCTGTGGAGGGAGGGGGGCTGTCATCCTCAAAGACCCAATTTCCAGAACTATGAACTACGTTGAACAAAATGGCTGTCTCAAAATTTTGATTGGATGGGTTTGGGGAAAAGCTGGGCGTGAGAGGGGGGTTAGTTACCCTCCAATTACTTTCGACTATTAAAAAGGACACTAGCCCTTTGAATTTCGAATCATGGAGGCTTTTTTGAAGTTTCTACGACAACGTTTTCTATAAAAACCTTATATGCCCCAAGGGTAAAACTTATAAACCTTGCCCTGAAGGTTGTGGGGGAGTGTCTTCCTTAAAAGAAAAATTTCTATCCGGAAATCAACAACGCTGAACAAAATGGCTATCTCAAAATTTTGATTGGATGTGTTTGGGGGAAATGGTGGGCGTGGAAGGGGTGTTAGTTGCCTTCCAATAACTTTCGACTATTAAAAAGGGCACAAGCCACTCCAATTTCCAATCGAATTAGCCCTTTTCGAAGTTTCTACGACAACTCCTTCAATACGAAGTGCCCTGGTCTAAGACCAAGAAACCAAAAAAAAACAAAAAATAAATAGTACATTGTGCCAACATCGTTCTTTACTTAGGCAGCGCTATTGCTCTGCCTATGATACTTTCAGATCAAGTTGAGGGGAATATTAAAGTATATCAAAAGCTAATGTGTGTATCTAGTTTATCAAAAGGGTGTAGCTTTAATATCGTGGGAACGAATATGGGCACTAAGTTAAATTTTTCAGGGTATATTAAAGGAAATACTAAACTCAATCAAAATACACTATGCGTGCACAAGTTGTCAGGAGGGTTTACATGCAATATCTCAGAAACGGTTAAGAGTACTAAATAAAAGCTTGTTGGGCATGTTTAGAGGGATGTTGTACTAAATCATAATACATTAAGTGCATTCAGGCGGTCGAAATTGCCCATCTGCAATATTCATTAACGGCTAAGGGTATTTAGTTGAAACTTTCAGCAAAACGTTTAAGAGGATGCTGAACTAAATCAAAAGGCATCATATGCATCCAAGTTTCCAAAAATGACGTATATGCAGTATCATAAGAACGGGTAACAAGCTCAAACTCTTAAGGAAAGCTGAGGGAGAATTTTAACCAAATCAATAAACGCTTATTGCATCCAGGTCCTCGAAATGGCGTACTTATAATATCTCAGGAAAGCTTATGGGTATAGGGATTTTGTTAAAACTTTCAGGGAATATTCAGCGGAATTAAATTAAATCAGTAGATTTTATGTGCAGCCAAGTTGTTAAAGGGCTTATCTGCAATATCTCCACAACTGATATGAATATTAAGTTGAAACTTATTGGCCTATGCAAAAGGTGTCATGTGGAGATATTTGCAGTATCCCCAGGACGGAATTGGACTATTTATTTGGGATTCTAAATGTATTAGAACCATTTTTAAGAATCGAAAGGGATTGCAAGGGATCAAGTGGTCAAAATCAGTCGAACAACTCTTTTTTCCTAATTAGTTGCTTTTCGATTGAACTCTTATAGATCTTTTAATAGGCCTTGATTACGAAACTGTCCCAGCAGTGCATATTGGAAAAGAAGGGCATACCTGTGTAAACTAACACATGCTCTGTGCACCTGATTTTTTAACTATTTAAAAGATCTTGGGAATGGCCAAATAGGCCGAGTTAAAACTCTTAGGTGGTGTCAAGAAGGTTTATAACTATGACGAGGGATAGGAGAAGAGGAATTTCAACATGTATTATTTGTATTTTACTCTCCAACATAGCATATCTGCAGTATCTTGACAACAGTTTGGGGGTGGAATTGAAACTTTTAAGCAAATAGCGACGAAGACCACACTGCCTTTCCTTCATAAACAATAAGTAGAACAACAGGGAAATTTTTATACAAGACATTGGAACGCAACTTTAAATGAATATTTCAGCCCTATATCCAAGGGCCGTCCTCAGCGAAACAAACGAAGAGAATAAAAAATAATATAAAAGAAACTTACATTAAATTCAGTCATTAAAACTGAAATGATTTTTTAAAAAATGTTTTAAAACAGCCCTAATGTTTTAAAACAGCACACTATATATTCAAATTTGTCAATGAGGCTTATATGTAACGTCTCAGACAAAGCTTTGGGTATTACTGCTACTACTACTGCTAACAAACTCATTGCAGTACCAAGCCGCCTGAGGCTAACACAGCTAAGTAAGCTCCTCCTCCATCTCAATCTATTAAAAGCCTCTCTTTTTATACCATCCCAGGAACCACCCATTTCCCTTAATTCTTTCTTTTTGGCATCCTCCCACCCCGACTGGGGACGATCTGTTTTCCGTTTAGCCCTTGACGGTTGGCCAAGAAAGACATTCTTCGGCAATCTGTCATCCTTCTTCCGTAGAACGTGCTAATGCAATCTCAACCTTTCTCTCATTATAGCCTTTGAAAGCAGGATTGAACCGCATTTTTTGTACAGTCTATTGTTTGAAATTCCGTTAGTCAGCCGGGTACCCAAAACAAGCCGTAGGCAATTTCTTTGGAATAATTCTAGCAAATCTTCATCCGTTTTTCGGAGAACCCATGCTTTCAATATTTTAATCTTTGTTTGTAGACATATCTTCCTATTCCTCCAAACTCTTTTCAACTCTGAAAAAAGTATCCTGATTTAATAAATAATAAGCTGCTAACCTCATTTCCTACCTTAACCGCAGCAGTGTTATTCTCGTAATAAGCACTAATCACTTTAAAGTATTTGTCTGTTATACCGTAAGAGGATAATTCCTTCGCTAAAGCTATTCTATCAACAGAATCGAACGCTTGCTCATAATATATAAAACTGAGGACCAAAGGTGTTTTATAACTTAGGCATTCCTCAATTATTAACTTAAGAGTGAAAATTTGGTCGACACATCCTCTACCCTTTTTAAAACCACACTGTTCTTCTCTTATCACTTTGTGAACAGCATCTCTCAGTCTAAAAAGTATCACATCACTAAGCACTTTGTTACCCACAGAGACCAGACTAATGCCTCAATAGTTACCTCACTCACTCTTATTACCTTTCTTATACAGTAGTTTAATTAGGGTTTTCCAAAAATTGCTAGATACTTTCCCCTTTTCGAAAATCATATTCATAATCTTCAGTGACTTATTTCTAACCTTAAAGTCACCATATTTACAAAACTCATTTACCACACTATCAGCACCTGGGGGTTTATTATTTTTTTTTATCCTTTTCGTACTGTGGTTAACTATGAGGACTCACATCCAACTACTGTAATACTGTCGTTGATTCTTCCTCATAAAACATTGGGAATCACTACCTCACATTCAAGGTATCACAAACCTTCTCATTTCCCTTTATATATTTTCCTGCAACTCTATTTCGGCTTAGCAAATTCTCAAACTGTTCCACCCATCTCTCTTTCACTCTTTTCTTATCATTAATTCTGGCCCCATTCCTGTCTTTAACTGGGACAAGTCTGGATTGACTACTCCCTCCAAATTTATTAACTTGCCAGTACAATATTTTACTATTGTGTTGTCTAGCTGCATCTTCCAGATCCTTGGCAATCTTATCCATGGCATCCACTCACACTTTTTTAATTCATATTTTAATAGTTTCTCCACTTTCTTTGCCATCCCTTGTTCTCATATGATTTATCACTCAGATGATTCTTGTACAAGCCATTTCTCCTCTTCGTTAAACAAAAACCCTTTTCACTAATATTCCTAGCTGAGTTCTTAATTTTTTCCCTAAGGCAGTATCAGCAACTTCACAAATTGTTTTTCTAAAATTATTCCATCCATCTTCTACATTGTCAAATTTCAAACTCTCTAGATTAGTATTCAACTGTTCCTGGAACGTTTCTCTCAAATTATCATCCTCAAGGCTACCAACATCCTAACTCCCCTTGAGTAGTTAGAAAAAAAGTGAAAAACCAAAAACAAGATATTTTATAAATATGGAAGGATAATTGCACTACCTTCCCATTGGTACCCTCTGTTGAAAATAAGAAAGAAACATGTTAATCTAATTGATAAAAGCAGGGTTTAAAGCCTAAAAAATTACTAAAACCGGCTATTTTATTATGCAAAAGCACGACTTTTGCTAAAGCAGCTAAATAAAAGTTTATTGATTTTTTTGTTGATTTAGTGATTTACGTTTTACCTAGTGGCAGCTCTGCCCATAGATTTATTTTAATTTTAGAAGAAACTTAAATTAGCCACAAGAATTCTGCCATTGTATGCTGGGTTATCTTAAATTAGGCTAGTTCTATCCTTATCTTGTATCAGGTTTCCACCCTGAGCTGCAGAAGAAAAAACAAGGGTAAATATCTACCAAATCATATTATTGAGTTAGGACTAAAGTCAATACACCATTCAATGCCTTTTTTATGCTGATTACTAATATAACAATCATTTCTATCGGAAATGAATTTCAGCCCCCCCCCCCCTATATATACCTAACCCTGAATTGGCATATTTAAGGGGGGGGGCTGAAATTCATTTCCGATAGAAATGATTATTATATTCATAATCAGCATAAAAAAGGCATTGAATGGTGTATTCACTTTTGTCCTAACTCAATAATATGATTTGGTAGATATTTACCAAAACAAGCTGTTATCTTGGCTTTGAATTTTGCCTAAAAGCTGCTAGCCTAAATTCTAGAGAATTTCCTTCCCAGTTAGATGACCTAATACTGTTAGAACAAGAGACCACCCACATAAGGTTCTTTTTAATAAGAGCAAGCTTCTTATTCTAATTAATATATTAATAATAACCCTTGTGTACTGGTAGTTGCTCATAAAGAATTGGGACAAAAGTTCAAACTAGCCTAAAGAGTGAGGGATTGAGGAGGAAGCAGACACCTTCCCTATGGAATAAGTCCTGTTCATTTTCAGTTTTAATGCTGCTCCTTACTTTCACTTGAAAAATTGGTTTTTTAATCTAATTTCTGATAGTTTTTCAGATAATGCTGGGAAATCTGCCTCCCCCACTGTGGAAACCCTCCCACATGTAAATTTCTTGCTAGCCTATGTAATTTCCCCCTCCCTCAAAGATTTTCTTCAGATAATCCTATCTTCACTAAACATCTAAACAGTAACCTCTACCAGCGTGGATGCGTTCAAGTCATCAGTGGATAGGGAGTGGCTCAACAAACCGTGGTGCACCATTTGGGACGCCACAAATGATGATTAACTATCATCACTGAAGCTGGCGGACACAGGATTCGTCCTATCGCTAGCAAGTGTGATTTAAGGTAATTTAAGGTAAACATTTCTCCCAGGAAAACTTTGTGTAGCCTAGACAATTCCCATTGGAAGATTCTTTTTACTTAGATTTGAAAAAAAGACTTTGTATTATTACCTTAAATTGCATTGTCCAGTGAAATAAGGAAAGATCCTGTAGAGTTGCTGGTCAGTGATGATGGGGAGCCATTATATTATATTAATCAGAATTATATTAATTTCTGATCATTTTTCCAATCATGCTTGAAATCCCTACCCACCTCATTAGAAAATTTTTCTCAGACCCCCCCCCCTAATAGAAATATTTCCACCAGAGAAAATTTCCTCATGGTTCATTTCTCCTGTAAAAAATCCCCTCAGAAAATTTGAACCCCATAGAAAACTTGGTAAAAATTTGGGACCACTCCAAGTCATAAGGAGACAGATTAAGAAAACAATTTTTACTTCATTATATAAAAAATAATCCTGGATAACATATTTTCCAGAAGGATAACCTTAATCCTTGCTTCTTTCCTTGTTTTTCTAAGAAATTCATGAACTTCTTAGAACCTGTATATTAACAGAGTATATACACCCCCTTAATGTGCAAATATTATACTCAGAACTGCATTCTAAATCTAAATATAGCCTAAACTTCATTTGCATCACAAATGAAATTTACCCCACCCCTAAAAATATCCAAATCTGGGTATATATTTGCACATCAAGGGGTGGGGGTAAAGTTCATTTGTGATGCAAATAAAGGTTATTTTTAAATTAAAAATTTGATTCTGGGTATACATTTGCACACTAGGGGAGTGGGACTAGATACTCTGTTAATATATAGGTTCTAAGAAATCTGTGAATTTCTTAGAAAAACTGGAAAAACAAGGAAAGAAGTGAGGATAAAGGTCCTGCATCCCCTCCCTAGGAAATACGTTACCTAGTAATATTTCCCATATTATGAAGTAAAAATTGTTTTCTTAATATGTCTCCTTATGACCTGGAGTGATCCCAAATTTATACCCATGTAAGTACTTGAAAAGCCCAAGTCTCCCACCCTGAGCTGCAGAAGAAAAAAGGAAGCTATAAAACAAGAGACCACCTAATTAAATTTATTTGAAAGGAAAGCCAACACAAAGCTTAAGAGCAATATTTTCCCTAACTAAAACAACAGTGACTATCCCAGTGCCAATGCTTTCATAAATTCAGTCTACCAAGACAGGTGTAAAAAAACCATGGCAATGTATATAGGATGCAGATCCTCCTGCCTTCCTCACTGCTTACCAGGCATTTACAGGTTTATTTTGATTTCAGTCTTGAATGCTGTTATTCAAGATAATTAGATTCAGGGAAATTCTAAGAAACCAATTTTCAGAGTTGCTTCTATTTAAGCTGGGATACCACCAGATGGCTAATTTGACAGTGTATATATATATACAAATCTTTATATTACCCAACCGGTCAACCAGTATTTTAAGCCTAGGAGTCCAGTTGGACATAAGGAAACATATTGAGAAAACAATTCTTACTCCATAATATGAAGAATAATCCTAGTTAACACATTTTGCAGGGGAAGAGCCTTTATCTTCACTTCTTCCCTTGTTTTTCCAGTTTTACTAAGAAATTCATGAATTTCTTAGGACCTATATATTCACAGAATATATACTCCCACCCCCCTAATTTGCAAATATATACCTAGAATTGCATCCTCAATATAAATATAACATGTAATTACATCACAAATGAACTTTACTCCCATATTAGCCATATGGGGGTTGTCTATTTAAGCTGCATCCCCTCCCCTGATGAGTACAAAGCAGTCTAGAACCTTCTGTATAGCTTAAGGTAGATATAGCCCTACACTATATACAAAAATTTGATGATTTTTTTTTTATTAATTGGTGTTATGAGGCTACTTCTGATGAGAAATAAGCACAAAAATAACAGGAAACCTGTAAAAGCAGCAAACTTTTGTATTCAGCCAATGGCTATATCTGTCCCTGTTAGGGGGATGGGGTGGGGGCTGGGATGTGAGTGACAGCAGTGATCATTCTATGTGGAAAGAGCATTGAATAGATAATCAAGTATTACATTTTTTCCTGAGTTCTGTCCTATTAGTAACCTTAACTTGTAAAATAACACAAATTAGCAACTTTTTTTCTATGCAGCCCAGGGTGTTAAATTTATAATATAGAAATTAGATAGAAAACAAAATATACCTTTTGGTTCCCCATTCATTATAATTTTACAATATAATAATGATTGCTGTTATAATGGCATTCCCAGTCCTCTATAACAAAGCCAGAGATTGCCATAGACTATAGGCTAAACAAAAGTTTGTTAATTTTGTGGATTGTCATTATTTTTGGTGTTTATTTCTTATCAAGTGTTGGCTCATAATGCAAAAGCCAATTTAAAAATGACAAAATCACCAAACCCATCAGAGGGAGGGGGGGATAAACTTGACATTGTAGTGCCAGTGATTATTACAATTTCAAGAGAATTGGATAGAGAATCAAATGGTATATTTTTTCTATATTATTTCTGTTCTTTACTGTAAATTAACTCCTAAAACCATAGTATATCAAATATATGGTGCTAGCAAGCAGCACAAGCTGCTTCCTGGCTTCTTAACAAATGATGTAGTTACTTGCTGGATACTGTAGTCAGACACATCTCAGTTGAACTAGCATGATTTACCATCCAGTTCTTTCTAAAAAGTGTTGTTCTTGGAGTCCATATTTACTTTAAATATCTCTTCTTAAATTGCATTTCCAATGCAGTGAGGTGATGTTAAGCCTCCTGTAGGGTATCTTGGTGGTTAATGTGTCAATGCTATGGTCAGCCTATCCCACTTTTGCCTCCATATAGCAACAGCAATTGCAAGGGATGTATGAAAAACTCTTGTTGAATTGATTTGCTGTTGAAGCTTCTTAGAGATATCTCAAGTCATAGTAACATCAGAGGGGTGGGAGATTAGAATATCTTCTGAGAATTACTTCACCTTTGTTTCTCTGGCACTTAAAGAATCAACAGCTTGGTCATTTCTAGGTGATCAATGTTGTGGAGATTTCTCATTTTGGTGGCAGTTTTTGGCTTGCTCTCCAGTAAATCAAAGTCACTAATTTTATTCAGATTAAGTATGCTATATTCCATGTGGGGACAGATAAGATCAGTGTAAAGTATCTTAATTATTATTGGTTTTAAGAAGCTGATGGTCTGCTTATGCTTTGATGGTAAAAGAACAGGTGGTCTTTCTAATCTTGGAAAACTTGATATGAACAAATCTAGGGGGCCAGAAAGGAATATTTCCCAAGCTCCTTAGTAGATATTGGAGTGTCCTTACTTGTCCTCTATTTAACCTTTTCCAGCTATACCACCAAAATGGGAAACTACCTTCTGGTTAGAGAATGTTACATGTTACTACAATCAAAGGCAAGGCCTTTTGCTATGCTTTTCAAGCAAAACAGTAATATCAGTAGCATTATATAATGAAATAATCCTTCTTCTTGGATATAGAGGTAATATAGCAAGAATTTACAGTATAGAACACAAAGTCTATGAGCTTTTTTAACATCGTCTCTTCTAAGCAGCATTAAAAGACCTGACATAAAAAGGACCAAATAGCTCCTGAAAGCAGTATATAACCTTCCTTGGGTCTTTCTGTTATAATTAGGTCTACCTTAAACTTTACATCTATTATGGAACTTTAAATGTGCCACCAAAACTGTAAACAGTCTTAGCCATCAGTGTATGCTAAATATGATATGTTATTATAACCAGTGAAATAAGTTGGCTCATTATAGGAAAGCATAAATAAGTGCTGGCACTAAACCAACATGGTGATTAGACCAACCAGAATTAACAGGATATTTGCAATAAAGTTAGACCTAATGTAATAAGGCTAGTTTAATGTAAGAATTATCATACTAAAGTTGCAAAATATTTATGGATGGAAAAACTCTCGGTCTCATCAAACATACAATGACAAGTAGATCCCCTGCAATAATCACAAAACTTTACAAGAGCCTGGTGAGACCGAGATTAGAATTTGGAATGTGTGTCGCCACGCCAATTAATAAAACAGACCAGATGGCTCTCGAGTCTGTCCAAAGACGGGCGTCAAAATGCGTAAAGGGGCTCAGAGACAAAGAGTATGAATGCCGACTGCAGAGCCTCAAGCTACCAACTCTGACATACCGTTGGCAAAGAGGTGATATGATAATGACCTACAAACTGCTAAAGTCTGACGACAAGGACCTCTTTCAGCCTGCCCAGTTGTCAAGAACCAGGGGTCATTCAGCAGAGCTTTTTTGGAAGCGTGCTAATACAAGGAAGAGGAACCATTTCTTTTCCAACTGCATCATAAGCCTCTGGAACAATCTGAGCAAAATGACAGTGAGTTTACCATCCGTTGACAGTTTCAAAGCCAATCTCGATAAGGAATGGGAAACCAAACTATGGCTCACGCAATGGGATGAAGCTGATGTCCCGCAGCCCTATCATCACTAACTGGCATACACTGGACTCGTCCATATCGCTAGCAAGTGCGATTTAAGATTTAAGGTAATGGATTAATGCCTACAGTTGTCAAAGATTATCATAGCTGGACATGCAACACACTGTCGAATGCTTTATAGAGATCCAGTGCACATAAATTGGTGTCAAATTCTGGGTTTTAAGCACTCATAATCAATTTAAGCAGAGTCAATTTGCAACATGCAATATTTGTATTAATAAAATTGTGTTTTCAGACACCAGGTTTGAAGTATGTCTTGAGTAGGTTTGGCAAAAATCGTTTTCAGGTTCTCCATGTTCAACCCAGCAAGACTTTAAAGTGTTTTCATCTTAAAAGTTCCAAGCCTGTTGTGCATGGGTTTCTGAAAATTGTAACAAGCCATAAATGCAAGGTTGAACATGGGTTTAAAGTAAACATTTGCCTATGTTGAACATAATGCTGAAAATGGTAATCTGCACAACCAAGATTGAACTCCATGTTGGATGTAGGTAGTCTGAAAACAAGGCTTAGAGTTTAATGGTCCAATCTACCTACAAAATAAAGCAAAATCTAAGCAAGGCACAAGCAGGGTTTAAAAGCACAAACATAATAGGATGTTGCATGTTCTCTCTTTTGTTCTTTGGAAGACCCATGTTTCTTTGAGAAAAACACAAAGCAATCACTGGAACCAAACTCAGTGGGCTTACAAATTATTTTTGACTGTCTTTATAAAGATTTAGAAAAGATGGTACAAGGCTTGCTTCTTGTATATTCTACTACTTAGCTCTTGTGTAATGACTACCTTTATAAAGGTATATGTAAGAAGGCACTAGGCTTGCTCCTTGTATGCACTACTACTCACATAACTACTAGCTCTATATGCCTGCTTCTTCTACCACTACTTAATATATATCAACTACCTGCATAAAGGTATACATAAGAAAGTGCTAGGCTTGCTTCTTGTATGCATTATTACTCACTAACAACTCATGTCTTCCTCTTACACAAACTCTGCCTATAGGTTGAGCCTTTCAGATCGCTTGACAGCTCTTCTAATCTGTGCTTGGGCTGGTTCAGAAAAATCACTATCCATAGTAAATGTCTTAGTGCTAGGTTCTGTCTTTAAACTCCTACCGGGCACCCTAAAACCTTTTGTTGGGTTTTATTTTTGTTGCTATCAGTGCTAGTGGTGTTTGGGATTGGAGAGAGCTGCAGCTTTTATGATGTGACTCATTGACAGGTAGTACTTCATTTTGTAGATGATTGACCATGCATGATAGTGTTGATTGCAACTGCCAACTCATAAGGAATTGCGCTGGGGAAGCAAGGATGTCTGCAGGTGTATTCCTATTCTCAAGTAATCCCAGGTAGAGGTCATTGCCATTTTCAGATGCCTTTATCATCAGATTCTTTGCAGTTTGCACTGCTTGCTCAATTAGACCACTCAATTATGGGCAGATTAGGCTGAATTTATGTGCATAAATCCCTAGGCTTCTGAAAATCTTTGAAATTCTGCTGAAGGGTACTGCAGGCCACTATCTGATATAAATCTTAATGGTATTCTGTATCTCGCAAAGTGAGTTTTCAGTTTAATAATTGCCGTATTTGAAGTTAAGCTGCTCAAATTATCAACTTCAAAATCTGCAGTGACCAAGAAATCAGCCATTCCACTTAAAAAGGTCAGATGCAACCTTCTGCCAGGGAAGAGGTGGGATAGAATGGTTGATTTCAATGCATATTCTTAGCACAAGTTCTGTGTCTCCAAACATGCTCCTTAATGTCAACATTCAGACCTGACCAGTATACTAGTAATTCTGTGTCAGTTGCTCTGTTTTCTCCACACCAAGGTGAGCTACATGCAATTATTTTAACATTTCAGTTCATAGTGCTCGAGGTATCACAATTCTGTCTCCTTTAAAGATGATGCCATTTTCAGCCAAAAGCTTGTGTTGAATACTCCAGTAATTGCCTATGCTTGACTGGCAAATTTTCCTGCAACTTGGCAATCCAGGCTCTTTGGCCTTGAGAATAGAATTCAGCTGAGAGTCTATTGGTTTCAAGCTTGATAGCCACCAATTTGTTGTCACTCACTGGTATTTGTTTGATGATTTGGTATACATATACATCTATTTCCTTCTGAAGTTTGTTGTCTGCATCAGGTAAGTACAGCCTGGAGAGGATATCAACAACTGGAATTACTGTTCCAGAATGAAATTGCAGGTGGAGCTCATAAGGCTGAAGCTGCAACAGGAGTCTCTGAACTCGAGTTGGGACCTTTTCAATCAGATTGGCACCAATAGTCTCTTATGGTCAATCATCAGGAAACTTATATATCTTCCATACAAGTAATAATGAAAATGCTTGCAGCCATTGACAATTGCATACAACTCCTTTTCAAGCTCAGAAAATGTTTGTTCAGTCTAATTCAGGGCTGAAGATGCAAAGGCAACAACTTTCCCACCTCAGCAAATATAAGCTCCCAAGCCAGGCCTGCTGCATCAACTTTCAGTTCTATATTTTACTAGTGTAGTCAAAGAATGGTGTATTTGAGACAGTGGAAGATTCAAGCTTTGTTGTGCTCTAGGCCAATAGAGGGTCTTGTCTTGATTGGACAAGGTAGGTATGTACTTTCCCAGGTAATTCAGCATTCCTAAGAGGGTAAGGACCTCTTATTGGGTCTGAGGACTGGGTATTCGATTGATAGCTTTTATTTTCTTGGGATCAGGCTTGCTGCCTCTTGCTCCAAGGATATGCTCAAAGTAACAGACATTGCTCACTCTTAACTGGCATTTTTCCTCATAATAAGTCACCCCCTTTCTGCCGTGCTTGTTCTAGGAGATCTTCCAGTCACTCATCATGCTCCTCTTTGGTTCTCTCAATTACCAAGATGTCATTAGTTATAACCATGGACCCATTTAGCCCTTCACACGTTTCCTCCATTCTCCTCTGAAACTCGTCTTGGGCTGAAATTATGCTGAATGGTATTCCCCAAAACTGATATCTACTGTATATGGTGCTGAATGTCATCATGTAACATGTACTTTCAGATAGTGCAAGTGACCAATACCCAGATTGTGCATCCAGTTTGCTAAAGATGGTACCACCATGGAGTTGTGATATTACATCTTCTATTGTTGGTATTGGATCATATGGCTCCTTTATGCATTTGTTTAAGTCTATTGGATCTGTGTGTAATCAAACACTTCCATCAGTTTTCTCTGCGATCACCATTGAATTGGTCTAGTCCAAGGCTTCAGTAACCTTTTTGATCAAATCATCCCTCTTCACATGCATCAGCTCCTGCAGCAGTTTACTCTTCAGCGCTGCAGGAGCTCTTTTAGCAGGATATGCAGTTGGTACCAAACTATCTTTCAGATCAATGTTGTATTCACCCTCCAGACAATCAATAGCATCAAAGACTATAGCACTGATCTTGTATACAGGTGTTGGATTTGCTTGTGTCAACACTGAGGATCCATTTCATCAGTTCCAAATCTTGACTTGTAACTGATGATGTGGGTGGATGGTGAGTCAATATAGAGTTTGTGGATCACAGCTTGGTTGGACTTGTGGCTACATGGTAAATTCCAAGCTCTAACAACTGTTGGCTTGGAACCACAATAGCTGGTGGGTCTTTGACAAATTGGGTGAAGTTTTGGGTTAGGATTGAGCTGATCAAGGATTGATTTAGGAATGATATTAGCTTGGGCACCTGCTTCTAGCTTGAAACAAACAAGAAGCTGGTTGTTCATTACGAGGGTTACAATTGCTTCATACTTCTGATTAATAATATACATGAGTACTGTATCCTCTTCCTCTGTGATTCTGCCTGCTTGTTGGATTTCTTTGTCTTTCATACTCACAATCTTGCTCCAATAACGTTTGCCAGATGATTTGGCATTTTGCACTGGGAGGAAATTTTTCCTTTTGCTGGGCAAATGTGCTTAGCTAGATATGCTCCACCACAGAAGTAGCATTACTTCTTGGGGCATTGCTTGTGAATTTTCTCTGACTTCAAAAGCATCTTTGGGTTGAGCTATGAGTAACAGCATCTATTTTGTGTTGGAAAGGCACAGCTTTGCTTCTGCTGAAGGAGTTTAACTGAATGGGTTGTTCCATGGATTCTGGATTTTGTTATAGCATTTTCAAAAGTAAAAAAAAACCCTTCAGGCAGGAGTCTCTCCCTAACTGCCTTGTTTCTTATTCCACAGGCAATTTGATCACAAACCATCTCATCAGGTTCCTTGTTAAGGCAAGGTTTGGCTAATATCTTTAAGTCAGTAATGTACTTTTCCAAACTTTTGCCTTCTAACCGGTCCTGCATTTGAAAAAGAAACCTAGTATAGAGAGTATTTTTCTTTGGGCTATCATGTTTATAGAACTATGCTAGGAGATGATCTATTTTGTGGGCATTACCATCCTCAAATTCAACATTATTGAATATTTCTCTGCTCTTTTCTCCTAACCAAATTAAAAAGTAAGTGCACATCGACTTTGAAGACCCAGGCTATCTTCAAAATAAAGCAAGCCATAAGCATGGTAAAAATGGAAGCATAATATAAGCACAAGCATAGCAGGATGTTGCACGTGCTAGCAACTAAGTTTAGATTGAAAACCAAACTGGTCCAATTTATAATTAATATGCTTATCAATAAATGATTACAAAACTTATTAAAAAAACCTTCCAAAATTGCATGCTACCATAATCAACACATAGAAAGACATATAAGCTTTAGCTCTCTTAAAACTGAAGTAAAATGATCCACATAAAAACAAATCAGATACTGACAATGTGGACATATCAATCTTGAAAAGTAGCTATATATGAGCAATTAATTCTTTAGAATCCTTCCTAGTATGCTGCAAAAATATGCCATAAAGGTCAATATACTTGGATTTAGATCACAAAACACTTTTTGCAACTAGATCGGAACTAATAAGTAGTGCATGTTGCTATTCAATTTTCTTTGGTAATAACCTGCTAATCAGATTAGAATAGTAATAATGAAAATCATAATTAATAACACTAAAACAATTGATAATAATCAAGCCAAAGGGAACTAGAGCTGAGGGCGGAAGGTGCTCTGCAGTTAATTATTAATATAATTTAGAAAACATCTCTTTGCAAAATCAATACCACTATAAGGGATTTTATGGAAATTTTGCTTAAGACCTAATTTTGTTTTTCTTTTGATAAAAAAATGTGATCTAAGGTTGTTCTACTGCAAGGAATTCAAAAACTTAACCAGAACTTAGCATGGTTCGTAATTTGTTACATTCTAGTTTATGAAAGACAGAAATATTAGCAAAATACCAACCTCCCCCCCCCCCCCTTGACCAAAGTCTTACTAATCATTGTCTTGTCCTCAATGACATAGTTAAAAATTCCAAAATACTTGTTTATATCATTCTGCAAAGCACTTTACTTTAATTTTAAGTGCAAAAGAAATACCTCAATAAAAATTGGAAAAGTCAGAATAGACTAACCAAACAGTTCGAGGTAACGAACTATAAGTAAGGAGCGACCTGGCTCAATGGTAACCGAAACTGTAGAAAACGGAATTTTGATACCAATAGATACATCAAGAGAATCAGATTTTAATGCTGATTTCAAATATATAAGTTTCATCAAGTTTAGTCCTACCTATCAAAAGTTACGCTCCTGAGAAAATTTTGTGGATTTTCGAAAAAAGGGAGAAAGACCCCCTAAAAGTTATAGCACCTTAATTGAAATCACACCATCATATTCAGCGTATCAGAGAACCCTACTGCAGAGGTTTCAAGCTCCTATCTACAAAAATGTGGAATTTTGCATTTTTTGCCAGAAGAAAGATCACAGATGCGTGTTTAGAATATCGTGGGAGGGCTCATTCAAACGGAAATTAAAAGTTCTAGTGCCCTTTTTAAGTGACCAAAAAAATGGAGGGCAACTAGGCCCCCTCCCACGCTCATTTTTTCCCAAAGTCACCCAATCAAAATTTTGAGATAGCCATTTTGTTCAGCATGGTCGAAAAT
>JAQQPU010007564.1:25952-37806 GCA_029168905.1 Artemia sp. Kazakhstan ARC1039 | reverse complement strand
AGTATTTAGACAGTCTGAAGTCAGAAAAAAATTCTTACGACATAATATCAGAATAATTGTGGCTAACAAATTTTGTATGCAGACCCACTGTAATTTACCCCCATCCCCCTAATTTGCAATTATATAGCCAAAATTATATATTTTTCATCTATTCTATCACTGCTCTCTGTCTTTTCTCATGCCAAGCTAAAAGAAACTATCAAAAGAAACCGGTTTACAGTGCTTCAATGGATGGGCAATTTGAGTGGTTGGAGTATGTCATACAAGTACCATAATTTGTACTCTGCTAAAATAATTACATTTTTGTTAATCCTGACCGGCTCTTTTCTAACCCTGTTTTTACCCCTTTTCACTAAATAAAGTCCAGTCAACACCATTATCCTTGCCCTCCACCCCTCCTTAAAAAATTACTTTTAGCTCTTTATGGCAGAGAATCCTAGTTAGCTATTTTTCTTGTCTGTATATACATAGACTCACCTCAGTAGCCAACCGGTTCACTATTTTATATTTCCATGTATACTTAGACTGTTTTTTGATATTGAGCACATGTACTTATAAAACGGTTTGATATTAGCCAAGTAGTCTAAATATCATCCCCCAGAAAAATAGCTAACTAGGATTTTCCGCCATAAAGAGCTAAAATTAATTTTTTAAGGAGGGGGGGGGGGGCAAGGATAATGGTCTTGACTGGACTTTATTTAGTGATAAGGGATAAAAATACGGTTAGAAAAGAGCCGGTCAGGATTATCTCTATTGATAAGGTATTATCTCTTATCTCTATTGATAAGCCCTTTTCAGTAATTGAATGAATGAATTCAGCAATAATTTATATTCAAATCCATCACGCTGAGATATGTTGCACTAAAAAATTTGTTTGGGAAAATTTAATAAAAAGAGACAATGCAATTTTTACTGAAACAAAACAAGAACGAGCAATATCTTGAATTTCTTGCAAACAAGAGCATGCTTGGGAGTAATGCGGCAAATATTGTCATGGCCTTCTTCCATTCAGCTTGTAGCGTAAACACATGGCCTGAAAAGAGAATGTATTATTGGTAAAGTTTCTTTCTCTTACGTTAGGTCTTCATGGGAAATGAGATCTAATAGCCAACTGGTTGGCTAATCTAACTGTGTATATAGCTGAGACTTTAAAAGCAAACTAGTTTGCTAATTCTCGGCTCTAATATGTATTAGAAACCTTATTGTTAGCCAACTAGTTAGCTAATTTTACATTTGTAGGCTATTAGAAACTGTATTGATAGCTGACTAGTTGGCTATTTTAAACTAAATTTTATGTATATATTGGACATTAATAGCCAACTAGTTAGCTAAATCTTATGTTGTATACAGAACTCTAATATTAGCTGACTAGTTGGCTAACTAAGGCTGCAATGTATATACAGGTGAGATCTAATAGCCAACCAGTTGCCTAATTTTAAGATTGTATATATATACATGGTCATTCTTATTAGCCACCTAGTTGGCTAGACATTTTTTCCTATATATACATGGGATCTTAGTAGCCAACTAGTTAGCTAATTTTGCATATGTAGGCTATTAGAAACTGTATTGATAGCTGACTAGTTGGTTATTTTAAACTAAAGTTTATGTATACATTGGACATTAATAGCCAACTAGTTAGCTATTTTTATATTGTATATAGAACTCTAATATTAGCTGACTAGTTGGCTAATTAAGGCTTCAATGTATATATAGGTGAGATCTAATAGCCAACCAATTGGCTAATTTAAAGATGGTATATATATACACGGTCGTTCTTATTAGCCTCCTAGTTGGCTAGACATTTTTTTTTATATATAACGCTTGGCTAAGGTTTTTTTCTTTATATATAGACTGTACTATTTTCAATTAGCCATCTGGTGGTATCCTGTAAATAGGCTATTTACCAAAATAACATTTTCCTATTATTTAAGAATGTGCTCCAAATAACCAATTTTTTCATCCCAAATGTTTTCTTTAACCATATTTTTAAACTGTTGGTAACTATGGAGTGTTCTACCTAAGTGATGTATTCACTTTCATCCTAACTAGGCCTAATAAACAAACTGCATGGCCTTTTTTGCTCAACCAAGCTTTCTTGATAGAGCTGGCTTTTGCTTTCAAGGCTTTACCACATTTATTGCAATTGAAAGCTTTCGTTCCGTTTACAGCTCCCCAGGTACAAGTAGTAATCCCTCTTTTGGACCATTTTGTTAGCCCACTAAGGATTTTTTTCTTGTCCATGCTGATAATAGTCAAACTTTTTGCTCGTTCGTTTGCGACTTTATTGCCATCTATCAAAATCTACTTTTGAAATTTTTGCCTCATAGAGATGATTTGTCAAAAATAGTCAGAATCGCCGTTTATATTTTTAAAAGAAGAATTCTTAAACATTCTCATTGAAATAACCCTATCCCATAGCCCATCAATTAAGATTTATCTTCCTCCTTTTAAGTTTATAGTTAATTCTGTCACAAGACCTATTGCATATAACCTATTGGTCGAGCAAAAAAAAAAAAAACCAAACAACATTCTATCGCAAGAAAGCAATTTGTAATTTGACTCACTGTCACTAGTCAGGCTCCGAGCGTCAAAATTAACCAGAAACTTAAAAGAAAGGCGGCTAAATCTGACTAAATACACCAAGGAGGAAAAAAACTCAAAAGCAGAACATAACAAGGCACTTGTGTATTATACGCAAAACACTCAAGTTTACGTTGTGTAAAACTCGAGAACAAACCGGTTTCTTTCAGCTTAGCATGTGACAAGACAAGTGAAAGAATAGGTGAGAAATATACAATTTGGGTTATATATTTGAACATTAGGGGGGAGGGGTAAAATATTTGGACAGTTTGAAAACAATTCTTACTTCATAACATGCAGAATAATTGTGCCTAACACATTTAGCATGCAGACCAGCTATACTTACCCCCCCCCTAATGTGCAAATATATAGTCTAATTTTGTTTCTAAACTATTACTATATTTTCATCATATTTTGTGATATTTCATTCAAATTGAGCATCAAAGAAAAAGGTTCTGACTAAACGAAGCACTTGAGTGCTCGGCATATAATTCACAAGTACCCTTAACAATTATTAAGTTGAATACTTTCCATTTTAGACCCCTTTATATTCACCATGCACAATTTCTAGATTTTTTTTTCGGGAATATTCCGCCAAGACTGAGATATTTCTAATGATCCTATGGTATTGCCATTGTGAATTTGACATTTTGCATGAATTCTGCTTGATCTCTCCTTCTGTTCCGCATTCTCAATGGTTGAACAACTTTTATTATTAAGTCAAATTATAGAAACATAGGCAAATTTTAAGTTTACCTGAGACAGTCGATCATTCCTTAGGAAAGTCAAGAGACAGTCGATCATTCTCTGGAAAAAAATGAATTCTTACTCTGCAAGTATTCATGCAAATTTCATATTGACCTGAGACAGTCGATCATTCCTTAGGGATAGTCAAGAGACAGTCGATCATTCCTTAGGGAAAAATAAATACTTGCCTTGGACCCATGAAATTTTTCAAAACGAATAACTCATGTCTCGCAAGGGAAAAAAGAATATGACCATACTCATGGATAGCCTATTTAATTCTTTTAAAAATTACCAATTTATAAAAGAACAAACGATTATTCATGACTACAGTAATTTTTAAATAAAGTTTTGCTTAGAAAATTTGATTTCTTCCATGTGATATTCACATGATTTTGAAGAAGTCCTTTTAAAAATTTAAAGAGCTATTGCTGACTATGGTAATGACTTGATATTCACCAAGTCTGA
Source organism: Artemia sp. Kazakhstan ARC1039 (assembly GCA_029168905.1). NCBI lineage: Eukaryota > Metazoa > Arthropoda > Branchiopoda > Anostraca > Artemiidae > Artemia > Artemia sp. Kazakhstan ARC1039. The sequence goes on along the minus strand of JAQQPU010007564.1, from coordinate 34,011 downwards.
CTGAATTCGGATGCGTATCATGCGAATTTTCTGACTTTAGTTCTAAGTTTCAGTGTCACACAATTTTAAAAAGAAATAAATTGCCTTTTACAGATTCAATTTGAATATGTGCGAAAATTCATGGTCCATGCAGCATGATTTCATAAAGACACCGAAAACCTTCACAGGTTAAACTGCATTAAGATTGCGAATTTCGCAGTTGATGAGAATGCAGCATTGATTTTTTTTTTTTTTTTTTTTTTTTTTACAATTAGGGAATTTTATGGTTAATTTACAGAACCAAAGGCAGACATTAAACACATCATATAACAATCAATCCTTTTATCTGGGGCAACGTTATAGCATAAAATCAATTATTTCTGTAAAATTTATCAAAAGCTAAATGTTTTTTTTAATTACTCTCCTTACAGAAGCTTTGCCAAACGTATTCATATTCTTGAAAATTATATTCCATCAAACTTGCATATTTTCCTAAGAGATAATATCACCAATCCCGGGAAGCTAGTCCGTTTAATAGTTACTACATGCGAAGAGACAAAATGCCGTGTTAAAACCTCTGTGACAACATGCGCTTCGAAGTGATGACTGGCATCAAGCAAGGCTTTGTTCTTTCACCTTTTATTTTCGTCCTAGATTTAGACTACATCTTTACAGATAAATGGGCATGAAATCTGAATTGCAAGAAAGCTTCTCCAGGATGTAGATTTTGCCGATGATGTTGGGCCCACAAAAGCAGAAAAGCAAAAGCTTCAGGACTTTCTGAACAAACTCGTGAATTAAGCTGAAGCATTCGGATTACGCACCAGCGTTCCAAAGACTAAAAATTATGTCAATTAGCAATTTACCGATGAGAATCCGACTATGAGATAAAGACATCGAATCGGTAATAGACTTCAAGTACTTATGGGACACAGTAACTTCCAGTGGTAATTCTGAATAAGTATTACGCACCAGAGCAGCTTAGCCAACGTGGCAATTCAGACTTCTACCAATCTGGAAATCCACAGCATACTCATTGAAGCTGAAACCCTGACTCTTCCAGTGCAATGTTGTGTCTGTTCTAAGTGGGATGCCTACCATGAAATGCCTAAATCTGACCTCAAAACATGAAAAACCTCTTACCACCTTTGAAAATACCTGTCACGAGCAACGAAGAGATCCGTACTCGCAGATGCCAGCAAAAAGTCACCTCCATTCTGAAGCAACTGAGATGGCGATGTCTAGGACATATTCTTTGCATACCAGATAGCAAATGCTCCTCCACTGGGAGGAGCATTTACACCAGAAAATGGCAGTTTTCAGAAATAAAATATTGTCATTTATAGTCAACAATTTTTATTTAAAAAATGGAAAATAAATTGAATTTAATTTTTGTTTTCTGCTTGTTGACTAAGGAAGCCGTTCCTTGGCTCAGGAGCAGAGGCCATACAAGGAGCAGAAGAGCTTAAGTGAGCAGTAAATTCATTTAGGGAGGGGAGAAAAAAAGAAGAAAATTTATTCAAAAAAAGTAAAGGGTTCTATTTCTTTTAAAATGAGAAAAAAGGCATAAACAACAATTTTACTGAGAATAAAACAAACTTAAAGTTGAGAACCCTTGAGTTTTATTTTAAATTTACAATTACAAGAAGCCATGTCTGTTGCAACGACTTTCTATGTAAAACAAAATGCCATTACACAGAAAGACGGCAACAGATACAGGCTTACACAGAAGTTTTTCTAAAATTTACTGCTCAGCTCTTTTTTCGACCTAGAAAAGAAAAAGTGCGTTAATTGATTGTAGATAAAATACATGTAAAGAAGTGATAAAAAAAATACATAAACAAAGAACAGGGCTAAAACATAAAACTGACCCTAAAACAGAAAGAACAAAATTAATATACAGTCTTCTATGAAGTTTGAGCATTAAAATGCCCAAATGGTTGAATGCTTCCCTCGAACGTGAAAGATTATTACGAAAAACAGAAGAACAAGCTCTTTTTGCAATACATTTTTACTTCTAAGACAAACCAAAATAAAAGTTACCATTCCTAAATTTTTAAGAGTTCATTGTGAATTCTTCCAACAGACTAATGAGACTTACTAAGGGGGCTGGGAGGAGGAGTATATGGTGAGGGTCCCTTGTAAATCTCCAATTCAAGGTATTGGATACTTTTTACTTCTTTTACTTCTAAGATTAACCGAAACAATAGTTATCATTCCTAATTCAGTGTCAAATGGCAATTTTTTCTCACTAGACAGTTTTTTTAAAACACGTTTTTCAACTTTTGATTACTATGGGCTGTGATTTGCTCTTTACTAGGTTGCAGCTGCTGCTGCAACCATGATTGAAAGGGGCACTGGAATTTTTTTATTGTTCCCATTCCTGCCCAGACAGCAAATACATTGCTTGACATTTTATGTGATTGAATTCATCCAGGAACAACCATAATGTCTACTGTACTGCTTACAGTAGATTAAACACACTAAGTTTTCAGCATGTAACAGTTAACCATTTGTTAAATTTTGTGGACCCTGTGACTGGGACCCACACACAAAATATTGAACATCTATGCCATTCAGTGCACAAACCAATTCCCGAGCATGGGAGATCTGACAACCACATGACTGGTTATCTTGTTAAGTTTTATGGGAAAACTTATTTTTCCCAATAAGGAGGCAGGATTACATCATTTGTAACTATAGGCAACTGAGCTCTACAAAACTGATATTCATCAGCCAGTTCAAAAATTACCTTTCATCATTAAATGCGCCAGCCAATTACTAAATTAAATCATATATATTATCAAATTGATTCATGACATTTAAGCAAAAATTTTAATCATCTGTATTTATTAGAAATTAGTCATCGGTATAATTCAATCTGATTGTGAAACTGCTAGATCATTCTAGAATCAAAAAAAATAATTTTTGTATCTATTTTCATAACATTTATTCTCAATTCTGTTTTTACGTTTTATTTTCTCAATTCTGTTTTATTTTTACTCATTTTTTGTTTAATGGAGTTCTTTACTATTCTTTGAAAAACTTATTTTGTGGAAATTTTTTTTTTTAATTAATAGAATGTAAATGACACCATAGGCTTTAGGAGGTTCTTAGTTTTTTTGTTTCTTTACTTTAATATGAAAAAAAAAACGTTTTTATATAATGACAAATATTGATACTGTTTAAAACGCCTATTTTCATAAGTAGAATGTAAATGACACCATAGGCTTTAGGAGGTTCTAAGAGCTGGTTGTCCAACCCTTGTTTGAGATAATTTTTTGTTATTTGAAGTTAAACTTGATGATTCATTTTAATTTTCTGTTCAATTTGGTTTCATTTTCTAAATCATAGGAATTCATGTTTCTGTAAGTTTGACTTACAATATTACATAATTTTTCCTTGTTTAGGTTTTACATCGCTCTTTACTATTCTTTGAAAACTTTTTTAGATTTCAAAATATAAATGTTTTTACTTTCATAACTTTAATAAATCAAATAGTATTAACATTTTGATTACTAAATATCAGTATATGTATATTAAACTGTCAATGCACATTCATTTGTATATTTCAGTAAATTGCAAATTATGTCCTGGCCTTGGGAAGGCATAGTTTGAGCCCTACTCATATTAATTTCTGCTCGTTTTGAGTTTGAGTCTGTTATTTATAGTAATTTCTGTTCGTTTTGGGTTTCATTTAATTATCGATGCTGATTTGTGGTAGTTTCACGCTTGGTAGATTATTTGATTTTATTTTTACTAATTTTTTGTTTAATGGAGGTTCTTTACTTTTCTTTGAAGAACTTATTTTGTGAAAAAGTTTTTTTTAATTTTAACAAGGAGAAATAATGTAATATTGTAAGTAATATTGTAATGTAATAATGTAATAGTGGGCGCAAGAGGGGCGTTAGTTGCCCTCCAATTACTTTCGCCTATTAAAAAGGGCACTTGCCCTATGAATTTCCAATTGAATAAGCCCTTTATGAAGTTTCTACGACAACGCTTTCTATAAAACCTTATATGCTCCCTGGGCATAACTTACAACCCTTGCCCTCAGGGTTGTGGGGGGAGTGTCCTCCACAAAGACATGATTTCTAGATCTTTCAACTATTTTGAACAAAATGAATATCTCAAAAATTTGAATGAATGTGTTTGGGGAAATGGTGGGCGTGGAAAAAGTTTTAGTTGCCTTCCCATCACTTTAGGCTATTAAAAAGGGCACATGACTTTCCAATTTCCAATCGAATGAGCCCTTTTTGAAGTTTCTACGACAACTCCTTCGATACAAAGTGCCCTAGTCTAAAACAAAAAAAGAAAGAAATAATACATTGTGCCCTAACATCGTTCTTTACTTAGGCAGAGCTATTAAGCTGTCTAAGATAGGAAGCTTTTTTGAGTGTGCTGAAAACTTTAGTATAAAGAGCAATCTATTGAGTAGGGGGGAAACCACTTCATATACGGAATATTTTCGGTTCGTTTGAGTTTTAATGTTGTTCCTTACTTTCAGTTATTTTTTTTTATTCAGTTTCTTAGAGCGAGTATCCAAAGCAAACCCAAGAAAAACAGACTTTCAATTTTAATTCCCAATAACATTTTCAAAGATAAAATTTCTTGGAAGTGTTATTACCCGAAATAGTAGATGGGTACCTCGTAATACGGCAATCCATGAGCCATTTCTAGTCAAGTCGAGGTAAATAAAACCGCATGCATTGCTTCAAAGAAAATGTATTCCGCCATTAGCTTTTATATACTGCACGTATAAAAAAATATACTAATAATTCGTGAAATTATGCTTACATATGTTTTTAAAGTGTATTTTGTCAACGTTTCTTGCGGTACTTATCATTGAACTATTTCTATTTAGGTTAGGTTAAAACCCTGGTAAGGTTTACTTCAAAGTAAACCAAAAATTTCTTTTGAATTTAGTGGTTTCAATATTAATAGCATCCAGCTACTTCCCCCCCCCCCCTCCTGCATATTTTTCAAACATATTCAATATTTTAGAAAGAGTGTCCTCGCCGAACCCAAAGAAGAAAAATAAAGGTACAATAGAAATAAAGGTGTTTTAATCAATAATAAAAACAACGTCAGTTTAAAGAAGAATTAAAATTATTTTTATAAAGTTCAGATGCAGCTGAAGTCTTTTGTTGTTTATTCGATGTTCCTGATTTCGTTGATTTTTCGTTGCTTACTTCAGCAAAGTAGATATCCTTTGGTTGAAAGATATCCTTTGTGGTTGAAAAAATCAACAACGACATAAATTTCTGGCAAAAGAAAATGTTTCTGAAGGTCCACAGATTTTATTTGGAAGCTTTGTTACCTGAAGTTGTGGACGGAAGTGTCACGTAATATGGCAATCCGTGAGCCATTCCTGGGCGGGTCGACGGATAAATAAAACCCTCACATATTCAGGTTAGGCTATCTAGGTTAGTTTCTAGCTGAACTAATTTATATTTGTGTATGCAATTACTCTATATTGTGCCTAAATATACGTTTCTTAGCGGTCCTTGTCATTAAAATTTGTCTATTCAGGTTAGGATAAGAATAGCCCCCCCCCCCCAGGGGGCTAGTTGCCCTCCTATCTTTCAGGTCAATTAAAAAGGGCGCTAAAACTTTTAATTTCCTTTCGAATGCGCTCTCTATCGATCCTCTAGGACAATTATTTTGATTCGATGACCCCTGGATAAAAAAATAAATAAAATGTCGACCAAAGGCATGTAAAAAAAGATTTGCTTAATCCGTATGATTTGTACGATTCATCCTTTTTATTCATGGATTTAGGTTTTTTTTTGTATCTAACATCTCTAATTCTGGAATTGTGCCTGTTTAATTCTGAATAGTGCCTGACGAAAAAATTTCACTGGTGATGTCTCGAGCACAATGACGTGCACAACGTGGTAAATCATTTCCCCCTCAATTTACAAATGTTAATCAATTAAGTTTTTAGTATTGAAAATTTACAGCTAGTAGTATAGTCAAGTTTTGTTTCGAGTATTTCATTTCTATTTCGGTGGAGGAGCTAAGAAAAGCTGTTGTTTCTATTTGTTCACGATACTGATTACAAAGAATTACAATAAAACAATGTGTTTTAATTCATACTGATTTGGGTACATTTCAGTTAAAATTATGGTGACACGTTATTGGCAACCATTATTTACCATAGGAGACGAGGGGTAAAGAATACTGAAGAATTTTGGAATAGTTTCTCTGCTTAGTCACAAATGTTTTACGAGTTTTTTTGTCAGTGTCAAAGCAATTTTAATTTTCACCAAACAAGCATTTTGCAGATATTTCGCAGTCAAGATAAAAAAAAACGAATGAATGAAAATGCATTAGGACTTTTCTAATGCTTTTATTATTGAGGACTTTTATAATTGGAAGTTTCATACAGAAACGTACTCATAAATGTATTCGAGGAGTTAAGATCGAATATGGAAGAAAAACAGGCAGATTATATGAAAAATATAGGCAACATATAGAAAATTATAGAAATAATTATTAGAAATCTTGAAACTGCGGGTGGAAGGAGGGAAGACACATAGAATTTAACTCGACACAGGGTGCAACAAATCGATAGAGTATAGCCTATATAAAAATGATTAAATTACGAGCAAAATCATAAAAACAGGATTTCTGGTTCATAGACGACATAGGACATCATCCTGCGGAAATTCTTAGGAACGAAAGTCTGAACCCTCTTTTTTTCTTGCGATTTTGCACTAAAGGACAATGCCAATACAATTCCCGTTTCATTAGGGGATACCTTTTAAGCGGACATGGCCCATTTTATCTACTTCGTCGGCACCAAAAACTGTACATGGGCGGCAACACTTTATATTATAAGAAAAAACCACCCCTTCAATGTCTCTGCTGACAGCTTGAAAGAGTACAAAGGGATTGGCATAGTCTTAGGGTAAGTGGTACAGGGATTGGAACTCCCCTGAAACATGAAAAACGGTATAATATCTCCTTTTTCATTATATTGATTTTTAACACTTTCCACAAGACAAGTTTTTCAAAGAAAAGTAAAGAGCTCCATTAAGCCAAGAATGAGGAAAAATAAAGTCAAATAATCTTCCAAGCGTAAAACTACAACAAATCACTATCAATAAACAAATGAAACTCAAAAAGAACAGAAATTGCAATAAATAGCCGACTCAAACTCAAAACGATAAAAAATATACATGAGTAGGGCTGATAACCCCCATGCCTTCTCAAGACCAGAACATAATTTGCTACCGTAAAATTTGCATACCCTTTTTATGCAAAGATGAAATTTGCATAAAAAGGGTACTATAACTTTTAATTACAAGTGAGCCCCATCTGAAGTTTATGCGACCGCCCATTCAATAAAAACCTTTTATGACCCCAGGCCAGGACTTCAAGGCACTGGGGGGTTATGTCAACCCAAGAGTCATTGTTTTAGTTCTTTGGACTATTTTGAGCAAAACTGCTATCTAACAATTTTAGTCAGATTCGGTTGGTGAAGAGGGGTAGTCGGGGAGGAACTAGCTGCCCTCCATCACTTTGGACTCTCAAAAAGGAACTAGAACTTCCAATTTTTAACCAAATGAGTCTGCTCTAAAGCTTATACAACCATCCCTTCCATAAAAACCTTAAATGTCCCTGGGCATAACTTACAACCCTTGCCCCTATGCTCTAGGGTTTGTTTCAACCCCAAAAGCCTGGTTATATGATATGTAGACTATTTTGAATAAAACGGCACTATCGCAAAATTTCTATTATATGCATTTCGGGACAATACGATATATGTGTGTGTGTGTGTGTGTGGGGGGGGGGGTAGCTTCCCTCCGATCACTTTGGCTCATAAAAAGAGCAGCGGATATTCTGATTACCAATCCAATGAGCCCCCCTCCGAAGTTTATATGACCACACTTTCTATAAAAACCTTATATGCCCCCAGGGCATAACTTACAGGCCTTGCCCTGACGTCTAGGGGGGTTCGTTATCCTCAAAGACATAATTTCCGAATCTTTCAAATACATTGAACAAAATGGATATATCAAAATGTTGATTGGAAGTGTTTGGGAAAATGATGGGCGTGGAAGGGGAGGGGGGG
>JAQQPU010007564.1:0-19351 GCA_029168905.1 Artemia sp. Kazakhstan ARC1039 | reverse complement strand
AAAAAAAAAAAACTTTTTGCATAAAATAAGATTTTCAAAAAAAAGTAAAGAGCTCCATTAAACCAAAAATGAACAAAAATAGAATCAAATAATTTACCAAGCATACAACAACCACAAATCAGTACCAATAAATAAATGAAACCCAAAACAAACAGAAATTAAAATGTGTCAAACTCGAAACGAGCGGAAATTAATCTGAGTAGGGTTCTAAATCCTATACTTTCTAAAAGCCAGAATATAAGTTGTACTTTACTAAAAAAAAATTTTTTTAAATGTTTTCACTTTTAAAGCTTTAAGAAATCAAAAATTAATTAAGATTTTAAGGAATAAATATCAGCATATGCATATTAAACTGACAATGCACATTTTTTTCAGTAAATTCATTTGATTTTTTTTTTTCATTCAATTATTTCTTAAAGTTATAAAAGTGAAAACATTTGAAAGAGTTTTTTCAGTAAAGTACAAATTATATTCTGGCTTTTAGAAAGCATAGGGTTTAGAACCCTACTTACATTAATTTCTGCTTTTTTTTTAGTTTGACATATTTTAATTTCTGTTTTTTGGGGGGTTTCATTTATTTATTGGTGCTGATTTGTGGTAGTTGTATGCTTGGTGAATTATTTGATTCTATTTTTGTTCATTTTTGGTTTGATGGAGTTCTTTACTTTTTTTTGAAAAACTTATTTTGTGCAAAGATTTTTTTATTAATGACGTAAAACGTCTGCTTGTCCCATAAAAAGAAAAAACTTAAGAAAACTCAAGTTTAAAAAAAGAATACTATGAAAAAGTTATTCATAAAACTGTTTCGAACTGTTTATGGCGCACAACCCCGTTCACTATAAATAAGCATTGGCCGGAAAACTAGAAAGTAGGCTGATTTTGTGTACAGGAGGCTTCGCTGTATGTTAACCCCTGAAAGATATCATGTTGACTACATTCTGTGGATTGGGTGCTAGAGACTAAATATCTGGCAGAAAAATATTTATGGAAAATCACATACTGGTGACTGATTTTCAAACCAAGAACCATCCCGGAAGACATGACGGAAGACAAGAACACTGACTCTGATGTACTGCTCAGCAGCGACACGTCTGGATCGACATTTGTGGAAGATATAACCTCCGAGCATCAACCCCTCTGAATGGACGGGATGTAGACACAAAAGCAGCCAGAGATTGCTTCCGAAATAATACCTGGGGGCAATCCCCTTTGACTTTTTAGCAGAAACCTAGGCATATGGCTCATTGTTTCAATAGGGATCATGCAAGGATTTCAATATTTATGATTAGAGGACCAAAGTGGTCCCGTAGCACCTTCAACACCACCACCCCTAGATTTTCTGTATAAGAAAAGTAGACAGGTTTATTTCTTCATCAATCGGCCTGAAACTTATGGAACAAGTATGTTGAGTCAATTGGACACTGATTTTCAGAGGCATACGCAATTTCCAAGCCCTATCTACCATCCACACATAAGTACCCATATTTGCTTTAAATTTGATAGGCCCATAATTACAGTCAAGGAGTAAATTCTAATAAATCTTAAACTCCTATCCGTACTTGTCCAGGCAGTAGCAGACTTCATAGTTTCAAAATTCAGGGATTTTCCGAAGTACGAAACTAAAGCCTTCTAGCACCTGGAATGTAAAAGTAAACGGCCTAAAATTATGTAGTCTCCTTGGCTAAAAGTATCCATTATGAATATTTGCACTTTTGATAATTGGTCATTTTCCCCAACAGTCCAGACTTCAACACCTTAGCCAACAACCCATTAGTCTACCTAAGCCCAAATATGTCCTTTGGTTGTCTCCGTGTGTCCTTAGGATGTCCAAGAAGCAGAATAACGCAAGGATATTTAATATACGTGATTGGAGAAACAAAGTTGGCCCATGGTCCATTAGACACCCTCCCCCTTTCCCTCCACTATTTATCAGAAAAGAAAGCATAAGCCTATGTTTCTACAAAAAATATATATAGGTTACTTTTGAATGGATAGCTCAGTTCTCGTTGGAACTTGCTAACTCTATCCAAGCCGTGTAAATTAACTATTTTTGAATTCTTTTTCTTTATTAATCAAAGCAGATATTCTGACTACGGGGCCAAGAACATTTCATAGCAAATTTGTATTTACCATTTCGAAAAAACAGCTGTCTCGCAAGCCTAATTTTCTGCAAGATTGAAGCTTACCACTGGATAACTGAACAATGTTTAATAAAAGAAAAAGTTTTGGCTGTATCACTTGGGCATTAGATATACTAACTTGAAAACTTTTCGTACTTGGACCATTACGCTAAGCTTCAAAAACTATTTAACAGCATCATGCATGATTTGCTGCGTTCGAACCATCTACATTATACCGAAGAAAATTTTAATCAAGTCTCCGTAAAGTACTCTTTCTTTTTTCGCCTTTCTTAGGTCTTAATATTACTGTTTATTTTTCTTTGAAGTTCCTTTTGAAAATATGCTTTTCAAACAGTTCGTGGTAACGAGCTGTAGGTAAGGAGCGACCCGGCTCAATAGTAGCCGAAACTCTAAAAAACGTAATTTTGATACCAATAGATACATCAGAAGAATCAGATTTTTATGCTGATTTCAAATATTTAAGTTTCATCAAGTTTAGTTATACTTATCAAAAGTTACGCGCCTGAGAATATTTGCCTTATTTTCCAAAAAAGGGGGAAACAACCACTAATAGGCATAGAACTCTAATGAAAATAACACCATCAGATTCAGCGTATCAGAGAACCTTACTATAGATGTTTCAAGCTCCTATCTGCAAAAATGTGAAATTTTGTGTTTTTTGCCAAAAGAAAGATCATGGATGCGTCCTTATTTGTTTGCTGTTTTTTCCCCAGGGGTGATCGTATCGATCCATTAGTCCTAAAATATCGTGAGAGGGCTCATTCGAACGGAAATTAAAAGTTCTAGTGCCCTTTTTAAGTAACCAAAAAAAAAAATTGGAGGGCAACTTGGCCCCCTCCCAAGCTTATTTTTTCACAAAGTCACCCAATAAAAATTTTTAGATAGCCATTTTGTTCAGCATAGTTGAAAATCTAATTGATATGTCTTTGAGGATGACTTAATCCCCCGCAGTTCCTGGGGGAAGGGCTGCAAGTTATAAACTTTGTCCATTGTTTACATATAGTATTGGCTATTGGGAAGTAGGCCTATACAGGTGTTTTCAGGAGGAATTTTTTTCCTCCTGAAAACACCTTAGGTCTTAATATTACTGTTTATTTTTCTTTGAAGTTCCTTTTGAAAATATCCTTTTCAAACAGTTCGTGGTAACGAGCTGTAAGTAAGGAGCGACCCGGCTCAATAGCAACCGAAACTCTAAAAAACGTAATTTTGATACCAACAGATACATCAGAAGAATCAGATTTTTATGCTGATTTCAAATATTTAAGTTTCATCAAGTTTAGTTATACTTATGAAAAGTTACGCGCCTGAGAAAATTTGCCTTATTTTCCAAAAAAGGGGGAAACAACCACTTAAAGGCATAGAACTCTAATGAAAATAACACCATCAGATTCAGCGTATCAGAGAACCTTACTATAGATGTTTCAAGCTCCTATCTGCAAAAATGTGAAATTTTGTGTTTTTTGCAAGAAGAAAAATCATGGATGCGTGCTTATTTGTTTGTTGTTGTTTTTTTTTTTCTCCAAGGGTGATTGTATCGATCCATTAGTCCTAAAATATCGTGTGAGGGCTCATTCGAACGGAAATTAAAAGCTCTAGTGACCTTTTTAAGTAACCAAAAAAAATTTGAGGGCAATTTGGCCCCCTCCCAAGCTCATTTTTTTCACAAAGTCACCCAATAAAAATTTTTAGATAGCCATTTTGTTCAGCATAGTTGAAAATCTAATTAATATATCTTTGAGGATGACTTAATGTTCCCGGTGGAAGGGCTGCAAGTTATAAACTTTGTCCATTGTTTACATATAGTATTGGTTATTGGGAAGTATACTGGTGTTTTCAGGAGGAATTTTTTTCTAGTGGGGGGCCGCGGTCGGAGTTACGGGGGAGTATCTTTACATGGAGGATATTTCTTTGGGGAGAGAAACATTTCCATGAAGGATTTCACAGCATTCCCATCATTATTCAAAAAACAATCAGAAATTAAATAAAAATAAGTTTTTTTCAACTGAAAATAAGGAGCAACATTATAACTTAAAACGAACAGAAATTATTACGCATATGAGAGGGTTCACCCCCTAGTCAATACCTCGCTCTTTATGCTAAAGTTTTTTAGTACTTTCAAAAGAGCTATCTATTCTAATTAACTGGCCTTTGTGATTCAGGACTTTGCGATTCATACAAAATTCGAACTTTACCGTAAAGAGCGAGATATTGACTAGGGAGCAAACTCCCTAATATATGTTATAAAAACATACGAATATAGAAATTCGTTACGTAAATTAATTCGTAAGTTACGTTAGAACAAAATTTCGAGAAAGCCAATTAGCCAAAAAAAGAGAAATTAATATGCGAGTTTCGATTTAATTGTTCATGTACGGTGAGCCAAAATCAAAGATACATGTTGAGCCAAAATCAAAGATGCATTAATTCAAAAACGTTCAGAAATTAACTGAAAAAACAAGTTTTTTTCAACTAAAAGTAAGGATTGACATTAAAACTTAAAACAAACAGAAATTATTCCGTATATGAAAGGGCTGTCCCCTCCTCAACGCCTCGCTCTTTGCGCTGAAGTTTGACTCTGTCTCACAACTTTATTTTTTAAAACAAAAAAAACTTTAGCGTAAAAAGCGAAGCGTTGAGGAGGGGACAGCCCCTTTCATATACGGAATAATTTCTGCTCGATTTAAGTTTTAATGGCACTCCTTACTTTCAGTTAAAAAAACTGAATGAGTGCAGTCAACATTTGGCATAGAATAACTAGGGAGGTGGCTCATTCATCTATAAATTTGACGTTCTAGTTAATTTTATGAGGGCCAAGGGTAAATGAAGGGCAACCAGTTGCCCTTCTATGTGATTTGTACTCCTGGCAACTGGATCACAATTGTAAGATGTCCCTTTCATTTAAAATGATCTAAAAACAACATATTTGTCTTCACGGGCCGCATGATCCCCCCAGCCTGTTATCAGACACAAATTTGGCTATAATGGCGTAAATGCACGAGCAAACATTTTGTAGCCTCTTGCCTTTAAACTTACGGATCAAAAACCAACAACTAAGACCAAAAATGACTTACTGGACCTGAAATATCTCTGATCAGCCCAGACATAAAGAAATTACAGGATTTAAACCATTCTCAATTAGCGAAGCCCAAAACGACTTAACTCACACGGAATTTTGCAGATCAGCCCAGATCAAATAGAGCTACCGTACCATACTTTGAATACTGTCGATAGTTACGAGGCCCCATATCACCTAGGCTTCGCAACTTAGACCAAAAGACGTTCTGGGCTTTAGAATACATTCCATAATCGATTTTTTTATTTATTTTTTTATTAAATTGAAACTTATGGTAGATGTTCTCTGGGCCAAGAAGATATCAAAGCACAAGCAATTCTTTCTTTGGCATTTCCACTCAACTTGAAATTTACAGAGTAAGTAGCCTGGAACTACGAACTGAAGCCCTAAAGCTCTTTAAAAATACTTCTCATTCAAATTCACCGGCCCTTGCGTTTCATGAATGGTTCTTAAAGAATTGAAAAAAAAAAAAAATCAAAACTTTAGCGTAAATACCGACGGATAAGGAAGGAATTGCTTCATTAAGATTGCTTGTCTTTTTGGAGGTGTTTCTTCCCTTTTTTAAAATCAGGCAAATTGTTTCAGGGTCCTAGCTTTTGATGAGTAATATCGAACTTAATGAATTTTATATATTTGGAATCAGGATGAAAAGCCAATTCTTTTGATGTATTAATTCTTATCAAAATTCTATTTTTTAGACTTTTAGCTACTATTGGGCCGAGTCACTCATTACTTAGAATTTGTTACCACAAACTGTCTGATAGGCCAATTCAAAATATTACTTCAACAAAATTTACAGGGTGTTTCACAACTTACTAATTGTCATTTTAAGCTTTATTTAGACATTAATTTTCCATAATTTTGAATGAAATGGAATCAAGAGGAAAAGTATTGACGAAAAAATTTATCATATCAAAATGGTAAAACTAAACTGAAAGTCAAAATGTGTTGTAAGAATTTTTTTTCCAGTAAACTTGAAGTTTGATTTTTCTTTTTTTTTAACCTTGATGACAAATAAAAAGACACTGTTTGAACTTCTAATCGCTTTCAAAAAGACACTCTAGCCTTTCCAAGATTTGAGGGAGTCGTAGCTCCACAGTGATTTATAGTGATTTACGTTTTTTTTTAATTTGATCTGACATATATATCATTTGAATTTCTGTTTTTTTTTAAGTTTTTATAACTATTCATCAATAATAATTTATGTTCGTTTTAAATTTCACATATTATATGGCTTTATTTCTGCTCATTTCAAGCTTAGTACCACTGATGCAAATCATGAAGCCAAACTAAGACAATCCACCAAAGAAAACTTTGACTTGAATTAAAGAGAAAATAAGAACGGTTCCAAGATGAACCCCTATGAATATTTAAGGAACCACAAAAATATGAATTTATAAAACAAAGATATTTTAGTTTCAGGACAATCCTTTTTTAAACATTTTGAGCTGTTGCACTTCCAACAAACAACTTTCTAGTACATTGAACATGCACCACCTGATTTAATCACTTCTATTCTAAAAATTGTATTACACCAATAGTTATTAATAGCAAGCAATTTTCTTCTGTTTTTTCATTTTTTTTCTGGAGTTAACTCCTGATGATAAATTTTAAGTTTTCAGTGCTTTTTTGAAATAGTGATGGGTGAAAGAGTCAAAGAGCTACTTATTGCTAATCTCAAAACTTGTTGTACTACACTAATGAAGCCGACAGGAATAGATACACAGCTTCCCCTTTTAGAATAGTGACCTCGTCTCAATTCTAAAATTGTTATGGTTGATGAATGCAACTTCCAGGAATGGATGTATAGCCCGAATTAGGGTCCTGGAAAGTTTTTATTAGCCTAGCTCTTTCTTCATTTGCAAGGCTTGAAAGGTTTAGGACAATATGTCACAACTGGAAAAAAATCAGGCTATGCTTAATCCGAACCCCCCCCCCCCCCCCCCAAAAAAAAAAAAGAAAAAAAAGAGAAAAATGTTGGGGTACTGACACCCATTCAAAAAAAAGGTATAAATCCATCTTAATGCTTGACTTTTCGGCCACATGCAGTCGAGTTCGACATAGTTTTGTCTATAACCGGCATCCTCAGTGCACTGTGCAGGATCATTAGTTTGGTCTTCTGTCTTGTCTGGGCTGTGATCTTGCATTCAGTATTCTTGTTTGGCTGAATCGGGATTCAGGTTGTGTTCATGACCTTGGTCAGGCCTTTGACTTGCTGATTCATGAGTGGATTATACATGATATGGGGTTGTGCAGTGAGGATCCTTTAGTTCCTGCTCCAATATAAGATATGTACAATATAAGAGCTAAGCTAAAGCAGCTATCTTCTGTGGGTAATATTTTGTTGATGATTAAGACTGACCTTTCTACAAACAGTAAGTCTGTACTACCAGTTAAGAAGGGTATAAGCCTGGGATTAATCTCATTTCCAACCGCTTTTAATGACAGGATAAAGATCCTTCAGAGCTTCATTGCTGAGGCACAATTCGTCAAATCAACATTTCAGTCAAATCAACACTTCAGTTGCTGGATTTTTTTTTACAGGGACAAGAAGTTACCTTGTCGCCCAACCGTGTGGCAACAGGGATCGATCACTGAAAGCAATAGTGCCGAGCAGAGGATCAAGCTACTATGCTACCACATGATTAACATTATAATGAAAGTGCAGTCGAAATTGCTTCTGGCTTGCATTGCTGAAAGCTTAGATCTATCTGTGATGGGATAAATTGATAGTTTAATATATAAAAAAAAACTTAATGCAAAAAAAAAAAAAATCTGCAAGAACATGATGTGACAGATTGTGGCACCCTTGTTTTATCACAATGAATTTCTATCACTTGTGGTCCATCAAAAACTACTTTAGTATTGTCCTTTAACAGGTGAACATTTGGCCAGAACAAAATCACCAACTTGAAGCCATTTGGAATCAAAAGGTTTAAATCTTTTGACTTACACAGTGGAGTGACTTGGCACTTGATGTTGTGCATAAACTAATATCAAATACATCAGAACTTTTTGCCTTTAGGTCCATCTGTGGTCCTTAGTGGCTGTAATTTCTTGGATGGAGGGGACTAAGGTCTTAATCTTGGTAACTTCTTTTGGCTGCTTTCTTTTCTTTATCTTGGTGTTTTTCTCCGTGAATATCCTCTCAATCCCTGCCTTGTCATGAGTACCACTCAGGAATTTTCTTCTTCCCCTTGAGTGGCTTTCCTGTCGTAGAATGGTGACTGGACCGGCATGTGAGAAGAGTCTGATCTCTTTTGGCAGCCTTAAAACAGGATCAAAGGAAGGATTTTATGTACTACAACTCCAACTGTTGATGAGTAGAGATGCACTGAAACTGAGCAGCTTCCTTTCAGTGATTTCTGACAGAAGAGTTGCTGCATCTTGAAGTATACCATGATTGAAAAAGTCAAGTCCCATGGAGTAGAAAGCTGCCAATGTGTTGGAAAGGCTGGAATTTTCTTCAAAGAAACAAAATCAAAGCTTTACTTTGTCATAGACAGAAATATTGTATCCAGGATTTAGGTTATGCCCCTGATGGACTTTGGATGGTAGCAATTACCATATTAGGAAAGAGCATTAGGCACATTAAGGAGTATGTTCATTTTTTAAGCTAACAAAATAACCACAACATTAAAAAATTTACCTTAGGCAAGAGAATTGAACAGGGTGATCTAATTTCAGGCTAAACTAAGCTCTCCAGAGCTAAATTATGCCCTAGGAATGTGTTTTCAAGCTCCTGTCTCAACCCCTTCCCTATTTCTACAGCTTAGAAAAATACATAGAAGACAGGCCTAACTGTCTTAATTTTTGAAAAAAACTATTTTTTTTCCTTAATTTTATTGTAAGTCTAATTTCCTTTGTTTCAAGGTTTGCAAAACAAAATTCTAATGATTTGAGCAGGATATCAAGCCATACTAGATTTTGTTTTTAAATTTAACTTGCAATTTCCCAAATTCTTTAAACCCTTATAGAGTAGGATCTACTAAAGCTTGTGTGTGCTGTAGATCTACTTCTGAAAGTTATATTTTGATAACACAAAGTTTGTACAGGTTCATCAATGTCAGCATCCTTTGGAGAGGGAAGACGAAGAGATAGTTCAAAATATCTTTTTAGGACATAGTATAGGATCAAAAATATTCCTGAGACTTTCACTCACCTAATTCAACTACTTTCCAATAGACATAAGACACCCCCTTTAGAATTTTATCCTATGTAATTCCAGGTCCTACAGCAGCTGGGATGAAACCTTTGGCCCTTTACTGTCAAGCAGAGATCAATCAACTGGGTAATACCACAGAGTTAGGGCCCCTCTGAAGGAGATATGTTAATAAAATATAAGTAGTAACATTAGATGACTTATCTTATGTTCTGTCCAAATACCATAGTCAGTTTTCTGACAAATCACCATCTGGGACCATCTCACAGGATGGTCCAAGATATAGCTCTAGGAATATGTAAGAACAAAAAAATCTTATTTTATAATATGCAGCCCGTTTCTGTTAATCAAATTAACATGTTTCCTTCAGTTGCCATCCATATTTTCAAATCTTTCACATAGTATTTTTTATCCATAATTGAATTATAGTCACTCAGGCAAAACTGGATTTCATGAACTAGGTTTGCTGGATTTCATCACCAGATGAAAAACAGCAAATAAATAAATTATTAGGGCTAAATGAATTTAAAGACCAGGCTAGAAGACCAAAAGATGTAACATTAGGATGCTGGCACCAGTGCTTTGACTAAATTATTTTTCTATAGAAGTGTTAAAGAAAGTTTTGTTGAAGAATATTGTTTCAAGTTAAATCTACCAATTAAATGTATTATAATTTGGATTCAGGTGCAAGCTAATTGTCCACCACTTGTAACAAAATGGAGGGATATTAATTTTCTGGATAGACTAGGAATTTTAACAGATGTATTGGGACATTTTCTTTTTAGGTGCAATGATTTGGTGAATTTAAGAGGAGACATGTTTCATGGTGGTAGGAATGTTGACCTGCTACTGGGATTCCTTAGATCAACATCTCCTAGATATATAGGGGCAGTAGGTCTCATCCCCAGCCCCCCTTGTAGTTGTAGAAATTTTGGGATATCCTCATTTAATTGGAAATAGAAAGTTTGTGATACTAATAAACTTAACTAAAAAGTGATGGGAGATCAATCAGGCCCTGTCCAAAAACTAATTTTTTATATATGGTCCTTTTGTTCCTCCTTAGGACATCTGATCAAAATCTTGAGGTACTTGTTCTGTATTCTCTTAGAGGATGCTCAATTTTGCATGAGGGAAAATTTCTATGGGAGGGGGTTTTATCTGCAGGGGGGAAATACTGGCTCCCAACACAAATATACATATATACAGGATGTGTGTTTATATATGTGAGGGACCATTAATGAGGGGGAGGGAAGAGGTTTTGTGCATTATCAGAAAAGCAACCATGATGCAGAAATGCATTTCTACATGAATGCATGAATACCAGAAATGCAGTCATTCAGTTTGGAGCACATAACTCTCTGTGCCAGTATTGTTTTGAATCCAGCAATGGTTCAAAACAACCACTCATATGTAGTTATATGTAGTCATGGTGAAAAAGATCTGGGAGTCTTGGTCGATGATAAGCTCAAGTTTAATTTTCTGGCACAGTCTGTAGTAACCAGTACCAACCAAACTTTTGGTTTAATAAAAATAACATTCCACAGCAGAT
Source organism: Artemia sp. Kazakhstan ARC1039 (assembly GCA_029168905.1). Lineage (NCBI taxonomy): Eukaryota > Metazoa > Arthropoda > Branchiopoda > Anostraca > Artemiidae > Artemia > Artemia sp. Kazakhstan ARC1039. Next base: position 8,426 of record JAQQPU010007564.1, on the reverse strand, counting down.
CTATAGCTGTGATCACCAAACTCTTAAAGGGCCTGTTCAGACCAAAATTGGAATTTGGGATGTGTGTTGCTACTCCAGTAAATAAGGGTGGTGTATCAATTCTACAATCAGTACAGTGACATGCAACTAAATGCATAAAGATATTTCAACATCTTACATATTCTACCAAATTACATAAGCTCAAACTACCATCTCTCACATATAGACATAGGCAAGGAGATGTAATAATGACATACAAGTTAGTACATGAACAGAGTGTGACCCCCAACCTGTTCCAGACAGGTAATTCACCAAGTGCTAGAGGCCACTCCTTGAAGCTTTATTGAAAACATGCTAACACCAGGCTGCAAAACAAATTCTTTTCCAGCCATATAGTCAGCCTATGAAACTCCAATTGTCAGAATCCTATTATGTTACCCAGTGATGAAGCCTTTAAGTCTGTAGTTGAAAAAGACTGGTACAAGAAACCTTGGCTCACAATATGGGATGCACCTAACGAGTTTAGTTACCATTATCAGTGACTGACATTCACAGGACTTGTCCTTATTGCTGGCAAGTGCAATTTAAGGTAATGATAGATAGATAGATATTTATTGCAACAAAAGCCACTTTGGGCCACGACAAAAGATTACAAATAACGCAAATAATATCAAATGACACTAATACACATAACAGGGTATATAATAATAACAACGAAAAAGCATAACAATTGCAAAAAGAAAACAAACATAACAAGGCACATAATACCATAAAACTAACATAATTACACAAAATGTTGCAGACATGATCAGTATATTTTACATACTTTAAAGCTACATGAAACATGGCTACAAAAAAGAAAATGTTTCTTTTCTTGCCCCCCCCCCTCCAAAAATCTCTGTGTTGAATGGCTACACGCGCATGCCTCCCCACATTCTTGATATCCACTTAACACTTACTTTTTAAAATCCTGACTGTAAAATCTTTCCAATTTACCCCAATCCCAAAAGTTTTTACCCTCAAATCCTTCAACCCCTTACAATTGCACATAAAGTGCTGTAAGTCGTCATTTTCTCTACACATTGGGCAAAAATATGGACCCTTCTGCAACCTAAACCTCCCTAAATACTTTCTTCTTTCCCCGAAATGCATAAAATTACCCCTTATTGAAATGTCCCACCATATATCCTCCCCCTGAAGTCCCACTTTAAAACAATATTCTTCCCTCCATGCCTCCTTGACCTCCAAGTACACATCTAGAGACACTGCCATGGTCCAATCAGCCTGCCATAACTGGATCTCCTGCTCTTGCAGTACAATCTTTACCTCCCTTGCCACAGATTCTACTTCTCCTCCTATGCCTACCCCCTGATATCATATTCCTGACATTCCACAACTGTTCAATATTTTCCTTAATTAATTGGCCTTGAATCTTTCCTATTATCATTTCTCTGTATGCTACCTTAACTAATCTATCCTTTGGCAATGATGTTATCCTTTCACAAAACTTAACCATTTTTACTAGTCTCTCATTCCTAAGGCCTAAATATCCTCTTAATGCTAGACTATTAAACCCATCATTTAGACGTAACATGCTTTTAAAGTACCTAAGCTGAATTTTTTCTAATCCTATACCTTTCTCACAACCTCACAATTCTGACTGAAAATGTACTACTGAAATCAATCTTCCCTCAAAAATTATCTTCTGCAAATTAATATCATTTAGGCCTAATTCTTTAATACTATTTCTGATGAACATTCCCATTAGCCCTTTCCCTTTAATTACCACTTCCTCTATATGCCTCAACCCATTTTCCATTAGCCATTAGCTTAATTCCAAAATAATTAAGTTCTTCAATTCTTTTTATTTCCTACCCTCTATAGCTAAACCTTAGCCCCTCTACTTCCCACTTCCCAGCTAGTCCTAAACATCATAACTATTGACTTATCTATGTTCAAAGCTAACTGCTTTTCCTTAAAATACCCTGAAGCTAAGTCTAGGAGTTATGAAGATTTTCCGTACTATCTATCAGTAATGCTATCTCATCTGCAAATAGTAATAAAATCATATTAGCTGTCAGCAACTTGACACTTGGTGTCTTTTTCTGATTTAGATATTCCTCTATATCATTAACATATAGAGAGAATAGCCTTCGAGACAAAATGCATCCTTGTTTTACTCCTATCCTCCTTGTACCCTCAATATACCTCAGTTGTGAGGGTCTACCAGCCCTCACTGCCAAATACATCTTAACTATAATCATTACAAATGTTCTCAGCAGCCCTGTTTCTAATAAATTTTTTTTTTAGTAATACCCTATCAACTCCATCAAAAACCCCTTTAAGGTCTAGAAATACTAAAAAAAGCTCATCTCCCTTTTTTCTAGTATATTTTCTAATTTAACTATGTAAAATAAATACCTGGTCTATTGTGCTATAATTTTCTCTAAATCTTACCTGAACTTCCACCAGTCTTTTTCCTCTTTCCAACAATTTATCTAGCTTTCTACATAAAATCTTAAATAATAGCTTTCTTAATGTGTTCCCTAACACTGGCAGATACAGGGGGAAAGCTCTCCCTTCCCCAAGATATTTTCTGGTGCCCTCTTTCCCTTTTTTTCACTCTTTTTTTAGAATAAAATCGTCAATTTGATCAATTATTGGCACCTTGTTTGGGAGTTCATACTGTAAACACCTCTGTTGGATATAGTCTGGATATAATCTCATTATACAATAAGACCCAATTGTGATTCCCTACGGACTTATCATAGTCAACAGAATCAAGTCTGGATATAATCTCATTATACAGTAAGACTCAATTGTGATTCCCTATGGACTTATCATAATCAACATTTTTGAACTTGAATTATTTATAGTTAATTGACCAAACCTGTTTGATGCATTGCCTGTAGGAGTCAAGAGCTGATTTAATCGTGCTATATTTGGTTAGCGGGGGGTATTCACACACCCCCCTTGCCAATAAATCCCTTTTGATGCTATTTCGAATGAACTGCTAATCCCCAATTCTCCCGAAGCGGATTTATAATCGAGATTTATCATGGCTAATGTTACGCAAAAATCGTTCGAGGAGTTCAGAAAAGTTTTGAGCGGAAAACTGGATTCTATTATTGCTACGCAGACAGAATTAAATAATAAGCTTGACGGAATTACTTCTGAGATCGCGTCGCTGAGAACGGAGGCTGCCGACCGAGATGTGAGGCTTAATAACTTTGAGAAAACTATCGACGAGTATGTTGACAAGTACCAGGCCCTGGAAAAACAGCTACTACTTATCGACGTGAAAGATCGCCGTCTGAACCTTATTGTGCATGGTTTACCGGCAGAAGAGCCTAACAAGAAAGTTGAAGATAGCGTCATTAAAGTAGTTAGCGAAAAGCTGGGTGTAACTAGTGACATATCTATGACTAAGTGCTATCGGATTTCTTCACGGGCTGCAAACATCACAAGTAGGCGCAGCAAGCAAAATAGCCGACGCAAGGAGTCCCCCGTATTTATTTCACTAAGCTCGGAGAGTGATGTCCAGTCGATCATGAACAATGTTAAAAAGCTAAAAGGTAGTGGGATTATAATCTCTACAGACCTGCCCCCTGCTCTCAACATGATTCGAAACCCCCTACTCTCGAAAGCACAAGAAATGAAAGAGTCGAAACATATCGTTTCATCCAGAGTGCGTCATAAGGGTATTAACTTATGGCTAGAAGTGAAAAAAAGTGATTCTTCTGACTGGGAAAAGATTAATTAGTTTGCTTGTAGTGCATACGCGGACCATTATTTGTTTTATTTGTTTAATGAAATACGTCCGCGATCGAGAGATGAAACAAGTTCATTTTGTTGGTGTGTGTCATGATTGGGAAAATGACCACTAGTCAGTGTTGGTTTTTTTATTTTCGTTGTTTTTTTCTTTCTTATTGTGTTCAGTGCTCAATGCGACTTCGACTTGTTAAGTCTGCCATGCCAGATTATGCTTCATCGTCGCTATTCTTTTTTTCTATTTTCCATAGGCCTAGAAATCAGGTTCTGTTTTTGCTTCGTGTGTTTTTTTCAGTTGAAGATCAGATATTTCACAAGACGTGCCGTACTCTTCCACATCAAGGTTTGGTTGATGATTTATTACCGCATCACTACAGACTCCCACCAGACGGTTTGGTAAGTCAAAATGATTATGATTAATTCTACTGGTGATGGGACATCGAGTAGGTTGAGAGATTTTGAGAGAGACCCATTAGATTTAATAAAAATTTCTGCAGATTGTGGTTTTTCGGATGATGAATATGATATTTCTATTAGATCCCTCCCTATTAACAAATATTTACTCCCTAATGAGATTAACGGACATGTTTCTCCTGGTAGTGTGAGGCTGGCGAGTTTAAACTGTTGCGGGTTGATGAGTAGTTTGGACCATTTATCTTTGTTCCTTCCATGCTACCGAGTTGATGTTTTAGCTGTATGTGAGACTTTCTTAAATGAGTCAACTAGTCACCTAGCGAATATTAACGGTTACAATTTTATTTCTAAGACTAGGAATGACAGATCGAGAGGAGGCCTTGGTTTTTTTATTCATAATGATATTACTTACAGGATTGTTTCGGATTTTGATTCTATGTATGAAGAAATGTTGTTTGAATTTTTGGTTGTCGAGCTTGATTTTGGTAATGAAAAAGTGTTGTGTTGTTTGTTTTACAGACCACCTAGCTCTTCAGTGCAACATTTCATAAGTAAGCTGGAAGCGTTTTCTTCGATCGCAATCGAGCGAAGTCGGAAGATTATGTACATTGGGGATTTTAATATTGATATAAGTAATGCTGGTCATGATCTTTCATCTACACAATATTCGCCTTCGGCTGTTGATTTTCTGACACTTTGTCTTTCGCTGGGGCTTCTCCCAGCTTGTCGTATTCCAACTCGAGTTGTAAGCTCGACAGCAACGGTAATCGACAATATTTTTCTGAATATGGAATTTGATTCGTGTCATGTTATTGTCGATGACACGTCAGACCACTTTATGCTTTTGATGGAGATAAAAACTGGGCGACAAACGGCGACTCCGATCAAAACAACTAGAAGGCTTGATGCTACATCTGTTCAGCGGTTGAATGAACTGCTGCTTAAAATTGACCCCTCTCCGTGCTTAGACTGCGAGGATGTAAATCAAGCTTCACAGTATTTTGTCAACGAATTTACCACAGCACTTAATGTGGCTTCTCCGATGTCTTCAACCCGTCTAAGACGTTACAACAGATCTAAAAAGCCTTGGGTTACACGAGGACTACTAAGGTCGATCCAATCAAAGAACAGGCTGCATAAAATATATCTATCGAATCCAGATGAAACAAATCAAGCCTTTTTTAAAGCTTACCGAAATTGCTTAACCAAAGCTCTCAGGTCTGCTAAACAGCTCTACTATTTGAAGGCATTCAATAGCGCGCATGGATCTCCTAAGAAGGTATGGACATTAATAAACGATTGTATCGGCAAAAAAAAGTTGAATTCTTTTCCGGACGAAATGATGCCCCCAGGTGGTGATACAGCTGTTAAAGGAAAACTTAACGTCGCCAACATGCTCAACACGCACTTCGCTAAAATAGGTGAAAAGACGTCGGAAGAGGCATCCCAAAAATCAACGCCAAATTCTGCTGATTTCAAAAGTTTTCTACCCTCTTCTACTGACCGATCCATATTCCTCACTCCAGTCTCGTCTGCTGAATTGATGCTTGTACTTCATCAACTCAAAAATGGACACTCAGAAGGAATCGACGGATCTTCTACGAACTTGCTTAAATCGATTATGCCTAGTATAGTAAATTTTCTTATGCACATAATTAATCTTTGTTTCAAGAATGGTATCTTCCCTTCATGTATGAAGTCCGCCCGTGTCATTGCACTACACAAAGGGGGAGATATAAAAGATCCGTCCAACTATAGGTCCATATCTATTCTATCTGCTTTCGGAAAAATTATTGAACGTTGTTTGTATGTGAGGATTGTAAATTTTCTTGACAAGAATAGTTTTTTCAGTAAGTCCCAATTCGGGTTTCGAAAAGGACATTCTACAGAGCATGCTATTTTGGCAGTAACCCAGTTTATTCATGATGCCTTGGATAAGGGTGAAATTCCAGCTTCTATATTCGTGGATATACGGAAAGCGTTTGACACTGTTTGTCACATGATTTTAAATGAAAAATTGTCTAATTGTGGTATACGTGGTCCGGCTAAATCGATAATATTGTCATATTTAAGCGATAGAGTCCAGTGTATTGATGGGGGCGAAGTTATATCAACGTCTTCGAACCAGTCAAATAAAGTTGGAGTGCCCCAAGGTTCAATTCTCGGCCCTCTGTTGTTTCTAATTTATGTTAATGATATTAGTAATTCAGTTGAGGACCTAGGGCTGACCGTTCTCTTCGCAGATGACACAGCCTGTAGTGTCTCTGGAATCGATGAAGATCGTGTCAAACATAATTTAAGTCTAGTATTCGATAGACTAGTAGCATGGTTTACGGCAAATAGGCTAGCTCTGAACACTTCAAAAACAAAGTTTATGGTATTTTCGCGTACGTCACGGGCACTTCCATGTCTGAAGTTGATTAAGTCATCTGTTTCAGGTATGGATATATCACGTGTTGAAATTATTCGTTACCTTGGTATGCTGGTTGACTCAAATTTGAGTTGGAAGCCGCATATAAATGGTATAAGATTGAAGCTTGGAAGGAACGTGGGTATTATGCAACGTATGAAATTCATTTTGCTGCTCGAAGCTATGCGTTCTATTTATTTCGCTCTTGTTCATTCTTATCTAAATTACTGCCCACTTATTTACTTGAATACTTTCAGATCCCATTTAATTCCGCTTCAGAGGCAACAAAATAAGGCGCTTTGTATTTTAAAAAGTTATCTTCCTTCCCCAGCGTCTTTCCCCAGTAAGTCTTCTACAAAGAGTTTATATTGTTTATTGAATATTCTTCCTGTTGAACTTGCAGTTACTTTTAACTCGATATTATTCAAGGTTAATCATAATCTCCTGTCACTGCCCAGTTATTTCTTTTCTTTTGATTTGTTCCCAGTTGCTCCGCCATCTTCTCATCTAGGTCGCAGCATACGCAAACTACGCCAGCCGTTGATAATTTCAGAGAGGTCCCGGTTTTCTCTACGAAATAGTTTGGTCGCCGCGTGGAACCAATATGAATCTATTTTTGATTTTGATGTGTCGATTGGAATTTTAAAAAATAAAATAAAATCATTCCTTTTGGACATTTATTAGTCAAATAATATTTTCATTATTTTTTTTTTCTCTCTTCTTATTTTTCGATCTCTCTCGGATCTTGATATCCTTCTTCTTGTCCCATTGCTGGTTGAGAGTTGTTTATGTATCGTCGGGTGGGTGTCTGCCGTGATGTGGTGAGTAATTAACCTTACATTTAGTGATTTATTTATATTTGTTTGTGAAGTCTACCATTTTGAATGAAAATCCGTATATTTCTTTATTGTTTTTCTTTTTTTATCTGTGCAAAACGAGCTTGTCTCACTGCCAGATATCTGTATATATTTAGTGTCATTATGTAAGATTGAATAATAAATGAACCTGAACCTGAACCTGAACGGCCCTCCCCCAAGGTTTTGCTCACTGGCGCCCTTGTCACATTCCCCCCTCCCCCAAGATTTTACTCTAGATCCGTCCCTGTTCTCTAGTGTTATAAGCCTATAATTCTCATGTTCTTCTGGGTTTTCTTTTTTTAGAGGAGTACCACTAATGATGTAACCCATTGTTCCAGCCAATGGGAAACCTATATCAACTTTGAAAGATAATCACTATCATTGGTATTGCCCAAACCTGTGTCCAATTCCAATATTATTACTGGTATTCCATTGGTTCCAGGTAATGAATGACCTCTCATCCTTTTTAGAGATTTCCGTACCTCATCTTCTTCTTCTTCTTCTAATTTTTCTTCATCTTGGGTTATATGCTGAAACAGCTCTTGATCTTCTTCTGTAAAAGTTCTATTCAACCATAGGCTTTCTAATCCTACTATGTTCCTAAGATCAACTTTTTCATCTTATCCATAATTCTTCTTCATCTTGGGTTATATGCTGAAAAAGATCTTGATCTTCTTCTGTAAAAGGTCTGTCCAACCATTGGCTTTCTAATCCTACTATGTTCCTAAGATCAACCTTTTCATCTTATCCACTATTCACTTGCCTCTCTGTTTCCTCTAAATAATCTGGCCAACTTTCAGCTGGTGGAATCTCCCTTTCAATATTCCTACACCCAAACAAACTGTTCACTAACTTCCAAAATTCTCTACTATAACTACCTCTAAATGCTTCTTTTTTTTACTCCTCTCATATTCAAATGACCTTTTCCCCCCTTTATAAACCTTTTACACTCTCTCCTCTCCATCTTATATTTAACATAATACTTATCAAACTCT
>JAQQPU010007563.1:11650-29700 GCA_029168905.1 Artemia sp. Kazakhstan ARC1039 | reverse complement strand
CACTTTCAACTATTAAAAAAGGCACTAGCCCTTTCAATTTCCAATTGAATGAGCCCTTTTGAAGTTTCTATGACAATGCTTTCAATAAAAAACCTTATATGCCCTCAGGGCATAACTTACAACCCTTGCCCTGAGGGTTGTGAGGGGGGGGGGGGGGTTGTCATTCTTAAAGACCTAATTTCCAAAACTTTCAACTATGTTGAATAAAATGGCTATCTAAAAATTTTGCTGGGATGTGTTTGGGTAAAACGTGGGCATGAGAGGGGAGATAGTTGCCCTCAAATCACTTTCAACTATTAAAAAGGGCACTAGCCCTTTGAATTTCCAATCAAATGAGCCCTTTTTCAAGGTTTTACAACAAATATTTCAATAAAAAACAGGTAATTCAGGTACTAGCAAGATTTAGGTAGAGGGCATGCTCTCTTTCTACTTGTAAATGTGCTAAAGGACTTTGAAGACCAAGGTAATTTTATGTATGCTTGATGTTGCAAGAACTTCTGACTCCTGTATGTTTGTGCAAGTTCTGCTTGAAGCTAATATGAAAGGCACTGATATTAGTTATATGTCTAAGATATGTGTATAGAAATCTGAAAACTAAAGTTTGAGATGGTAGTCTTCTATTTTGGATTCTGAAAGGTGTATACCAGGTTGCTCTGACTTCTTGATTGTTGTTCCATAGTTGTCTTATTAGTGCTCAAGATAGGTTGAACTGTACATTTATTTTAAAATAAGTAGATTTCTTGCTAATTATGTTTGCAGATGACTAACTGAACCTTTCCTGCTCTTTCCAAGGATGTTCTTTAACTTTTGAGCTTCTCCATGAAGAGTATGAGCACATTGGTTTCAGTTGCAATGCTTATAAAACAATTGTTCTTCCATTTAACTATAAAGGAAATAGGAGTTCAATAAGTCTATTTGGCTCTGAAGCTCTTTTGTTTGCAGTCTTACTTACTTACTTTTGTTTGCAGTCTTGCAATAGCCACACTGTTGAGTATGGCTATTGGAGCAAATCCAGCATTGAAATATTGTACTTTTGAGCTGTACATGCACCCATGGTGCCAAACCTGTCATATCTGAGTTGAGTTCAACATTCTCAGTTATATAATAGCCTCAAAATTCTCCACCTACATACTTTACCTTAAATTACCTTAAATCACATTGTCCAGCAAAATAACAATTAAATCCTGTGGAATTGCTGGTTAGTGGTGATGATGGTTGTGCATCTCAACAGCATCCCACTCAGTTCACCATGGCTTAAATGACCATTCTCCATCAGTGGCTCTTTTAAAGGCAGCAGTAATGGGGGCAGTGACTGCTTCTTTGGTGAACAAATTTTGTAAATCTACTATTCTATTATTGAAGAATTTATTGTGTAGTCTAGTGGCAGCTCTCTTCTGATATAGTTTCTGATTGTGCCCCCCTAGTTCTGGCAGATTGGTCAAGTTGAAATGGCTTTTTTAATGGAGAGTTAGAATTGAGGAGCTTGTGCGTCATAATAATATCATTCCTTTTACATCTATAGACCAGAGTGGAGAGTTTTGGTCTCTTCAGATGTAATGAATAGTTTAAAAATTTGCATCTGTCAATTGCTTTTGTAGCCCACCTCTGAACTTATTCTAACTTCTGCTGGTCACCTTAGTTGAGGGAGCTTGCAACACACATGCCAAATTCCAAATTAGGCCTGACCAGTGCCTTATATAATTGGGTTTGGAGTGCTTTGGCTACAGCTGTCTGTGTGTGCATAGTGAATTTTAATTGTTTGTCAACTATGACCCCCAAGTCTCTCCCCACTTCAGACGAGATGATAGTCTGTCTTGATCTGTCAATTCCTAACATATGATAAGGGTTCTCATTTTTCTTTCCAAAGTGGATTGTTCAACATTTCTTTGTATTGAATTGAAGCCCCCACAAAGTTGGGAAAAAGCCTGCTGGAAAAAAGTACCCATAGGTCATTCTGCATAGAGGCTCCCTCATTGGGTGCATCAACAGGTCCAATGAGTTAGGAGTTGTCAGCATAAAGACATATTTTATCTTTGACTGTGGTTGGTATGTCATTAATATGAATGTTGAGTAGTGTTGGTCTCAAGATGTTTCTCTGGGGCACTCCACTTAATACTTCCACTTCTTCTGAAAAATATACCTTACCATTTTTTCCAAATATTTTCACCCTTTGCTTTCTTTCAGAAAAAAAATTAAGCACCCACTCTATGATTTCATTATGTATTCCAATCGCAAATAACTTCATCCTTAGTAGATGGTGACATACTTTATTGAAGGTTTTTGTAAAATCCAATAGAACAAAGTTGACAGGGGTTGCTTGATCTAAATGCTCAGTAATATAATCATACACATTAAACAAATTAGTCTCAACCAAGCATCCATGTCAGTAGTCATTCTGACTATCGCTGAGCAGCTCATTAGTGGTCAGGTGTCTGACAATGTGAGTATTCATGATTCCGGCTAAGATTTTACCAGCTACAGATGTAAGACTAATGGGTTGATAATTGGAAACCCTGTTGTGGCTACCCCCTTTTTGTACAGGTGTAATGTTAGCATCCTGCCAATCCTGAGGAATCTGCTTAGCATCAAGAGACTTCTGAAACATGTTTATAAGGGGAAGGGCTATTTCCGCATTAGCTTCTTTCAATACTCTGATGTGAAGTTCATCAGGGGCATTCTGTAGGATTAGCTTCTTCATTTTCATATTAGCCACTGAGAAGATAAATGGGATAGGACGTTGAGTAATGGGTCCTGGCGCGGTTGTTACTTTCTCTAGGCTGCAAACGTTCAGGACAGTAACATCAGCCAATCCATAACCATTAGCCGAATAATCATGTACAAATTGGGCATCATCAGTTTGTGAAGGAGCTCCAAAGACCACTATATTAAGTTTTCTTTTTTGTCTGTCACGATCCTTGGCAATTATTGCCTTTACGTGATTTTCGAACTGTTTATCTAAAGCTTCTCTTAATGTGGCTACTTTGGCGATCACTAAGTCTTTTAAGGCGTAGTAGTCCTTTGCCATTCCTGAGGATTGCTCAAGAGAACAAATCCTGTCTTATATTGCTGTAAACTGAGTGTCAATTTTTGCTTTAAGTTCATCTTTAAAGCTGGCCAAAGAGTCCTTAACTGCCTCCTTAATCTTAACATCCAGGGTCACAAATTACCTGATCTCAGCAATTTAAGGGTAAAAAATTCTGCTGGTACTATACAGCCTCTTGAATGTTCATTGTTGCTCCCTTCTGCACAGGCTATCTCCAAAAAATTCATAGCACTTGTAACACTGGCATTACAAGCTTTAAAGATTTTGTAGTAGATAAGACCCCTGGGAATTGTGACACACAAATTGCCTGATCTCAGCAATTTAAGGATGAAAAATCCTGCTGATACTATACAGCCTCTTGAATGTTCATTGTTGCTCCCTTCTGCAAAGGCTATCTCCAAAAAATGCAGCCTGTAACCAGAAGAATTAGATACATTTGAAATATCTTCTTATATTTGTTTTTATAACTTTACTCCAATTTTAGAAATCACTTATAAGACACTATATTGATTATGGGCTCATTGTTTATGGTGTTTGTGCCAAGACCCAGATGCAAAAAATTGGGTAAATTTCTAGGTGGCACTATAATTTAGCTAGGATGAAAGTGAAAACATCATTTGATACCGTTTTCTTATGCTCTTTCATAATACAATAATTGCTTCTGTCACAAATTGCATCTTGAGGCCTTAAAGAGGCCCCAAAGCTATTTCATTTTTGTAACCATACAAAGAAATTATAACCTAAACTAAAAGATACTTGATTTTCAGTTCAAACCGTTTTCCTACTGTTTCAAGTTTTTCAAATGCCATAAAAAAAATAGTGCTAAATTTTGCGATTCGAAACTTTGCCATTGACAATTCAGGGTATATATTTTCACATTAGGGGAGTGGGGTGGAGGGTAAAGTTCATGGTAAATATGCAGTGGACCATATAATTCAGCTAGGATGAAAGTGAAAACATCATTTGTTGCTTTTTTTATGCTCTTTCATAATTCATGTAAAATACATTTGGGGCCCCTTTAAGGGCTCAAGATGCAATTTACAACAGAAGTGATTATTGTATTATGAAAGAACATAAAAAAGGCATCAAATTATGTTTTCACTTTCATCCTAGCTAAATTATTGTGCCACCTAGAAATTTACCAAAAATTGAAACAACATAATCTGTCTCATATTTGGCTTTAGGAAACCCACAAGTACTAAGTTTCTGCTTACTGACAGTGGACTATCAAAAATAAATGAAAGACTAAGTTTTCTTTTGATAGATTACCTGACAAAAAATTGAAGCCAATAGCTCAAATACCCTGTATAGCTGGTTAAGAAATCAAGCATGTATAGAGGCATTGCAAATGAATATGCCAATACCCAAAAGAAATTGCCAGTGCCAGCAAAGTCCAATGCACCTACTTTCCCCCAAACCTCTCCATGGAGTTGGTCAATTCCCATAATAAATACTAATTTCTCAAAGTGAACTAAAGAACTTGCCCCCATTGCTTTCATCTTGAAAAGGTTTCCTGAACTTAATACGATTACATATAATAACCACTTCCAAATTTTTGTTGATGGGTCCAAAATGAATAAGAAGGTGCCAAGTGGAGCTTTCCTCCCACACCTTAATATGGCAATGGGTGAGAGAATGTATGATAATGTATTTATAATGTGTGCCGAGTTAAATGCCATAATCGTGGCATTAGAGTGCCTCATGAATAATCAACCTTGGATTGCTAATTCACAAAACATTATAGTTTATTCTGACCCTTTGTCAAGCCTAGAGCTGCTGTCTTCAGCTTCTCAGTATAAGATGGATATAGACACTTTTCATTGTCTTAGCATTATTGATAATCTTGCTTCAAGAGGCATAAGAACTTACCTTCAGTATGTTCCAAGCCACTCAGGTATAACTGGTAACCATCAGGCAGATGAAGTCGCAAAAAATGCTGTAAACATTGACCAGCCAAGTGGGAGACCAATCTCCATTAGAGATATTTACCACTGGGGTCTATCAGAGGTACTGTTCAATAAGAATAATCCAATTCTATCTCCCTCCCTCAATAAGGATCTTTCTAAAATGTATCGTAGAATTTGGTCTCAAATGGGCTAAATTTTCAGGCGTTTTTTATATCAGTTCCCTAATTCAAGTTGCTCAGTTCCCTCCTCCTCTCTTTGTAGGTATTGTAATATAAAAAATGAAACGATTGACCCTTGCCCATGTGAATGTAATATGCTGACGTCTGCATTGTATACCCTGCATTGTAAACTGTTTAAGTTCTTCAAACACCACAAAATCTCAGTATCAGCTAAGAGTCTAGCTGACTATACCTGCACACAGAGCACAGAACTCAATGTTTATCTTCTTATATTTCAACTCCTATTATCAAAAGATTTACTAAAAGAAATCTGAGCTGATTCAATACAATTAAGAAGCAACCAATTCACATCTTGACTGAAAAGCCCGCCTGCTGAAATAGAAGAAGATTTGTTTTAATTAAAGTTTAAACAAAGGATGAATTCTTTTGGGGATAGAAAATAAAATATAAGTAACTAGAAAGTCCAGGTAGGTAAATTCACTCACTTGCAAAGCCGCTTAAGATGACACCTAAGGATAAATATTAGTTGAAAATGATAATTATAGGTACTAATAAGTGTTTTATCTCACAAATTTGGCCAGTATTTCTGTATTCAATTTTCACATTAAATAGTTGCTGTTCATTACATACTTGATCTTGCTCATGTTTTTTTTCAACTGTTGTAAGAGAAAGCAAGTTCACCGCCTTTGTTTTAAATTTGCAAAGCATTTTATGGAGTTACCAGCAAGGATAAGTAACTCTTTCCTGCAGAGAAAGCATCAATTAGTAAACCCATCTGGGGTTGTTGAGAAGGGTATTTGTGATTGTTCTAGTGAATGCCAGGAATCTTTGCATCTTTGGTTCTTTGTGTTTGTCCCATGTTTTTAGTTGTTTCAAGTAATTTTCTTTCTGTTGTTTCTTGATTTTGTTCTGTCTTTTCTGGGTCCTGCTCAGTTTTTTTGTGATGTATTATAAATAAAATGATGACAATGAATGTACAAATATATAGCCCAAATTTATATTTCCCATGCATTTTGCCACTCTTGTTCCACCTGTGTGTAAATTGAATCAACTGTAATGACATCAAGAAACAGAAAAACATATAGAAAATATATAATTTTGTTGATATATTTGCATGTTAGGTGAAGTTGGGGGTAGAGTGGAGCAGAATTGCCATCACAGTATATTAACTACATTTATTCTGGGCAGGCAAGTATGTAGGAATTTGTTTCAGGGGGGGGCAAATCCTTCAAATCCCTTATTCCGTGAGAAACATCAGAAAATTACATGACAATAAAAAAGTTAATGAGATTTCAGGGGGGGCTCGAAGGCCTCTCCCCTGCGTACATGCCAGATTCTGGGTATTATGAATTAAGATTTTTTTTTTTAACATGTCTCCTTCTCAACAACCCAAATTATAGGCTTATATCAAGATGTAGGTAAAGCTGTAGAATAGCAGTTCTCTAGAAGGAGACATGCTAGAACAAAAGGAGATGCAGTTTTGAAAATTGATTTTAAAAACAACATTTTCATGGTTTTGTTGCATTTTTGACAATTCATCTTAGTCTTCCTCCCCCCCCCCCCCCATCTAATGGTTTCATAAGTCATATAAAGATTAAAAGTGGTGAAATTCTTACTTTATAATATATGCTACAACAATTTTCAGTTAATCTCATAAACACCTTTTTTCTATTTTCATCCACGTTTCTAAACCATTTCTACCAAAATAATTTCATTTGATTACATCTGAAACACACCTATCTATCACATTTGAAAAAATAATGTGATTTGACCTACTGATTTGCAAAATATATTTACCAACATTTCATAATGTTTTCTTGGGTTGACTGAAAAATTTTCGATTTAGGTTTAGGCTAAAATGTTTCTCAAATGTAGCAATTCTACCAGGCAAAAAGTGTCATTTTTCAAATCTGATAGCTATCATGGTTGAAGTGGTAGCTGCAACCTAGTAAAGAGCAAACCACAGCCCATAGTAACCAAAAGTTAAAAACCGCGTTTAGAAAAAAGCTGCCTAGTTGAAAAAAATTGCCATCTGACACTGATTCAGGAATGGTGACTATTTTTTCGGTTGGTCTTAAAAGTAAAAGTTTATTGCAAAAAGAAATTTATTGTGATTAAAAAATAAGCCCGAAATCCCTTGAAAATGGTGCCAGATCAAAATGAAAAGCGTACCATTGGAATCAGCATGGTCGAAAACCTATTAGAGGGAAATTGCAGCCTTCCTCCTTGAACAACAATGAAAATCGCTTTTTTGCATCAGCCATCAGTAGCGCTTATCTGTCTACCTTTTTTTATTCTTTTTTTAGCAGGGCTAGGGAGTGGCCAGAGCATCATAGAGAGATGTGTTATAGCTCATTCGAAAGGGAAATAAATTTGTAAGTGCTCTTTTTAAGTGACCAAAAATATTGGAGGGGAACTAGCCCCTCTCCCTACAGGCCCCTTCCCCCCAAAGTCATCCAATCAAAAGTTTGAGATAGCCACTTTGTTCAACATAGTTCAAAGGTCCAATATTTATGGTTTTAGTGATGATATCACCCTCCATAGTCCCTGAGGAAAGGGTTGTATGCTGTATTGGTATTAGACGTATTGATATCACGCGTATCGGCATGGGCGTATTGTTATTGGGCGTTTTGGTCTCGCCTGCATCTTAGACAAATTTTTATTAGCTCATATAAAAGATATTGCTCATATACATCCTTCCTTCCTATAAATTCCACCATCAGCAAGTTCCAAATGACACTAAAAAACGGCATTTTGGGTGCCTTGTCTCAAGTGGAAAAGCTGGGGCTACCAGAACTTTTTAGAGTGACGTTTAATGGCTAATTTGAAAGCTATTGCTCATATTTACGTGATTTTTTTTTCAATTCTACCATCCATTAGTGTGATACAGTACTAAAAACAGGGGTGTAATTACGTCAAAACCCTGGAGGGGGGGGATAAAGGTGGACCAAACTTTCTCAGATCAGTGAAAATGTCACTGAGAAATAAAAAAAAACTTATAGTACCATAAATGCAAAGAATTACTAAAGAAAACTGGCCCATTTATCTGTATTATGCAGGCTTATCTTAGGTTAGACACGATTTTTGAAGAAACTAAATTTCAGCTGGGGGGAGGGACAAACTGGGGTCCGGAGGGGGCAGTTTAATGAACTTGACAGTGAAATTTGTCGGATTTTGTGGAATGAAATAAATGTGACTCGGGCAGTATTTAAGTTTATGTTGCTTTGTGAAGGAAAAAAATCTTGTGGTGTTCGTTAGTGTCTGAGGGTTCCATCTGTATTATTTTTATTCAAAACTTTTTATTCATCCACAAGCAAGGACGGATTTTAAGTATGTATCTTATAAGGCCCATCCGCCCTAGAGGAGGGAGTACAATACCGTCCCAACGAAAAGTTCAGTATAGTTTAGACATGTTGCATTGAAAATTTTAGAAGTGTTTCCATTTTCTATTAGCTTTCTCATTCAACAGGAATATTTATCAGTAATGTAGCTAGTGTTTCCACTTCTATTTATTTTGGTAGTAGAATGCTTATTTTGGGACTATTCTACTTCTAAATATTAAATTTACTTATCTACTTACTTTCTACTTATTTTTTGGTGGCTTAAGTTTTCGTGCCGGCCAAGTATTTTGGTTTTGATTCCGTTGAATTATAATCCTATAATGTGTTATGAAATGGAAGGGTGCAATTGTTTTTAGCAGCGGCATCTTTTTCGGGAGCAGCAAAAAGAAAATCCGGGAAATTATGAAATACCGTACCCAATTTTGATCCTGGTTGACCTATTAACAGCTAATTTATAATAATTCATCCCGGTTGACCTATAAACAGCTAATTTATAATAATTGATTATTCATTAAATACACATACAATGATACATGTTATTATTCCCCCAAAGGCTCATTAGCCTGTAAAGAAAGGGGAAGACAAATGAGTTACTTACTCAGAGATGAAAAACAAAAGAAAATCTAAAATGATCACTCACTCACAGACAGAAGAGCAAAAGGAGAAGAAAAGAAAACAGATAAAATAAAACTATAGGAAAAAATAGAATAAATAAACTAAATTAGTTTAGTAGATTAAATAGACTAAAAAAAATAATAATAATAAAAGACAGTAAAAATAACTTCTACGAAGCCAAAGAATTTTGTACAATTTTTTTAAATGAACCGAATGAGTGGCACCTTCGAGCCGATTCAGGCAACTTAATCCAAACAATATGACACGCCATTAAAGGATTAAAATCTGACCCTATGCAAGGAGTAAATGGAACTTCAACATGATTTGTCATATTGCGAAGATTATAATTATTTTGATCAGAAAGATAGCAGAACACTTAGGGGCCAGGGGAGGTCACCATGAAGCTGAGAAAAAGTAAAGCATGCACATGAAAGAATGTATAGTCACTCAAGATCATGCAATGGGATAACTAATGAACGATTAGTTTTCTGAATCAGGTGTCTAGCTTTATTGTAAACCTTAGAAAGTGGTTTTAACAGTGAAGGAAAGGTTGAGATCCACACTATTGGACAGTAAAAAACGTAAGATTGGATCAAGCAGTGAAAAAGGATTTTCAAAATTGATCCAGGAAAGGTATGTCTAAGTTTCCTTAAAATACCGAGACTCCTGCATATCTTTATTTTAATAAAATCAATGTGACGTTTGAAAGATAGGTTTCCATCAACAAGAATGCCCAAAAATTGAACATATCGATCTTTAGATCTATGAATTATCCCATTTGGCTGGTGAATTTCTGATAACTGGTGATAAACCTGAGAAACAAGGGAAAAAATCAAAAATTGGACTTGGAAAAATTTAGGGTAAGATAATTAGCATCAAGCCACAAAATTACCCTCGTAAACAAAATTTTCAAATTTAATCGATGCTCTGATTCGCAGTTTCCCGAAGTGCCAAGGGCGCTGTCATCAGCAAAACAAACAAAGACATCAGAAAAGGGCGAACTATAGTTGCCACTATGGGCAAGGGAAGGCTTAGAATGACAAAGTCTACACCAATTAATAAGTTTCTGCTTTTTTACAACATAATAAAGATCTTTTACATAAATCAAAAATAGCAAAGGCCCTAAAACTGATCCCTGGGGAACGCCAAAATTCACTTGTGAGGGTGACCAGAAAAGTGGATCAACAGATATTAACCTATCCTTCAAATAAGACTGAAACCAAGAAAATACATTTGCCCTTATGCCAAAATGAGACATCTTCGATAGAAGAATTTCACGGGTTAAGGAATCGAAAGCCTTACGAATATCCAAGATTATAGCAGCCGGAATCAATCCCGAATCTAACGCAGAATGAATAAAATTCAAAAGGGTCATACAGGCATGTTCAGTGGAGTGCTTCATTCGGAAACCGAATTGAAAATCATGAAGAAAGTTTTTAGATTTTAGGAAAGTAAGGAGACGACAAAGCATAGCCTTTTCAAATATTTTACTGAATACTGATAAAATTGAAATAGTTGATAATTTGCCGGATCATTTCTTGGTCCACCGTTATACAAAACAATAATGCGAGCACGCTTGAGAGCATCCGGAAAAACTCCACATTCAAATGAAAGATTAACAAGTTTTGTTAGAGGCAAAACTATTGGAGGAAGAATAGATTTAACTACCTTAGTAGGGATAGAGTATGGCCCAGATGAGGACGAGTTTTTCAAGCCATTAACAGTTTTAGTAATTTCACTTACTGTTACTGGCTCTAGAAACATAGACTTAACACAAGATGGGCCGAGGTAAGATCTAAAGTCCGGCTTAGGCCGAGACAAAGTAACTGTAGAAGTAATATTCTTACCAATATTAGCGAAGAATGAAGTGATTGCCTCTTGGACATTAAGCTCACCCTCCACAGCTTTATCACCAATGACCAGACTCATAGGTAAAGAGCTAGATTGAGAACCGGGTTTAAGTACAGAATTGATTGCGTTCCATGTTTTACGAATATCATTGCCACACGCATCAAAATTAATTAGATAATAGAGAGATTTGACTTTCTTACACAAGGAATTAAATATATTCCGGTAGATCTTGAATTGACAAAGACGAATAGCACTTACTGAAAGTGTAGCGCATTTATAAGCTCTCCAGAGATTATTTTTCCTTCTCCAGCTTTTGAGAAGTTTGGTTGTCATCCATAGGTTTAGAGGGACAATCCTTTTAGACCTATTATTAGAAGGTGGTACTTTACAGATGCTAAGAATAGACTCTTTTATGGTTCCATAAAGGGACTCAATAAACAAGAAAAATCATTATCAAGCAAGCTCCACGAATTTTCCGCTAATTTAGACCCAAGAAGAGATAACTCTTTCTCGCCAAACCTAATAGTATAGGAATCAAATACCTGAGCCCGGTTACTCTTCCCCTGTTTAAAGCTGAATCGAGAATATATTGGAAAATGATCGGAGATATCACTAGCTAAAATTGAGTTTTCCTTCAAACTAAGCGTAGAGAAGATATTGTCAATCAAAGAAGCTGTAACATTAGTTACTCGCGTGGGGATGGATGTAGATGGTAGAGTTCCCGCGGCAAGCATGGTTGAAAGAAAATCTACTGAAGCCGAAGACTTTGAATCCATCAAATTTATATAAGTCACCCATTATGATTAACTGGCACGGGTGTTTCAGTATTATGTCAAGTATTTCCTCAAGATTCAGAAGAAACAACCGAACAGCACCACTAGGAGAACGATAAATATTGCCCATTATTAGATCAATACCATTAGATCTAATTTCTATAAATTGTGACTCGAAAATACCTTCAAAATTCCTTGATAAGTCATCACGCAAAAAATAATGCAAATTGCAAGATATATATATATATATATATGGTAAGACCTCCTTTAGCCATCTTGAAGTGGTTTATAGTTCCATTTTGTAACAATAGATATCCAATAGCATTTCATTGCCAGAATTCAAAAACGTCTCACATAAACCCACAATATCAGACTGTCCATCCGAAACAAAGATCAGTTTAAATGAAAGAATTTGTTTAATACCGTACGGCCATCCATATATACCCATACATTATCCGCCCAGTTCGCTAGTTTACTATTTACTATCAGCAGCTGAAGAGCCATTGAGATTATGAAGCCCTCAACCTTTTCATTAGTTGATGAGGCAATAGTGAAGAGTGAAGGAAGTCTGCAGGAAGCACTGAGGAGGTGACATGAAGGACGACTTTGAAGAGTGGACCTCAGCCTGCTGTTTCCTATGTATTAGAGCCGGACGGCGATCTCTCTGACCTGAATTTGGAGGATTCTGAAGACGACAATGACCCTTTCCTTTGCGAATCAGCTGAAGACGAGCACGATTGTAGTTGAGATGACAACGACGATGAATACGATCTACCACTCAATCGAAGAGCAAAGTCTCACCTAAAGTTTGTAAAATCCCTCCGCGATGAAGCCGAAGTAGACCTGGTTCCTAAATCTTTGGCTGAAACGCTACGAATCTGGAAGAAAACCCCTGTGCCAGAGAATGACGTGGACTGGAAAGGGCAAGTGCCAAGTCCTGACTTGTCTCTGGTTACTCCAATCGCATTCTTCCAAAAGTTCTTCGACTCTGAAATTATAAGTATCCTTGTAGAAGAGACAAATCGGTATGCTCTGCAGGAGAAAGGCTCGGAGCTGAAATGTACTATTTAAGAAATAGAACAATTCCTTGGAATCCTTTTGCTTACGGGAATCGTGAAACTTCCCCACATGTCTATGTACTGGGAAACGGCTACACGTTATCCTCCAGTGGCTAACGCTATGGCACGCGACTGCTTCAAAAGAATAAGACAGTTTTTCCACGCAAATGATAGTTTCAAAGCAATCAAAAAGGGGAATCCGGGATACGACTCTCTCCTCAAGGTTGAACCAGTGCACGATAGGCTTAAGAAATATATGCGAGAAGTCCCAAACGAAGAACGACAATCTGTGGATGAACAAATGGTCCCGTTCAAGGACCAGCTTGCGTTTAAACAGTACATCTAAGACAAGCCCTACAAGTGGGGAATAAAAGTATTTACAAGAGCCAGAACCAGTGGAATAGTTTGTGACTTTGAAATTTACAGTGGTAAAGGAACCACTGTCGGTTCAGACCTTGGTGTTGGTGCTGATGTGGTGCTCCGCCTATTCGAATATCTCCCGAAAAACCAGAACATCAAAGTGTTCTTTGACAATGTTTACAGTAGTTTTCATCTAGTAGAAAAGCTGCGAGAAATAGTAATCCAGTCACTAGGCACAGTCCGAAGAGACAGAATGCGGAAAGTGAAAATTCCGCCGTTGGAAGCTGACAACAAGCTGAAAAGCTCTGGAAGAGGATTGTTTGCTTGTCGGGTTGAGCAACATTCTGGAATAGTCGTGACGAAATGGTACGACAATAAGCCGGTCCATCTTATTTCTTCATATGTTGGGCCGGACCCACTTGATCAATGCCAACCTTGGGACAAAAAGGGGAAGGCTCGAATCCATGTAGCTAGACCTCATGTCGTCAAAGAGTATAACAAGTTCATGGATGGGGTGGACTTGAGCGACATGTTGATCGAGTTGTACCGTACTGATATCAAGGGGAAGAAGTGGTACATGCGTCAAATCTATTACTTCCTTGACGTCAGCGTAGCCAATGCTTGGCTACTGTACAGGCGCAATCATCACTCTGACGCTGAGAAGCCCCTATCCCTTGTTCGCTTTCGTGCGGATATTGCTGACTGGCTGCTCAGAGGTGTAGTCATCCCTGGAACAAGGAAAGGTAGATCACCAAGCGAGTCTCCAGCTACCACCAAACCGCAGTGGCGGATCCAGGGGAGGCGCGAGGGGGGCGCGCGCCCCCCTAACGTAGTCCAAATCAGTGTAGTTTACTTAATTAACGCAAATTTGCGTCAAATAAACTCGCTCCTAAAGCGAGTTTATCAGATCAAACCATTTTGCGCCTCCCTAAAAAAATCCTGGATCCGCCCCTGCCAGACCGCAAAAGAAAACTAGGAGTGACAGCACCCCCAGTTCCACTGTTCACTTTGACAACACGGCCCACTGGCCTGAGATGGTGGACGAAAGACAAAGATGCAAGTCCTGTGCAAAACACGCCCACACGTTTGTCAAGTGCCCGAAGTGTAATGTGCACGTTTGTTTAACCAAATAAAAGAATTGTTTCAAAGCATACCACTCAAGTGTTTAAGTAGATTATTTCATTATTTAGCTGACGTGCCTTATAAGATCCATATTCAATGTGAAATGAATATTTGAGATGACCCCTAGGAAACTAGTAAAAAGCAAAATCGAATTTTTCTAATCACAGTTTCGTAATTCAGCCATCAAAGGGTTAAGTAGATAATGCAAATATTGTAAACATATTAATAAAATCTATTAATGATTTTACATCGATCTTTTATGTAATTATCTTAACTTTTAGTTACTATGTGCCCTGTGTTCTTCTTTACTAGGTTTTCAGCTATATCCGATGAAACTAGCAAAGGCCCCATTTATAATGAATTGTATCGGTACTTTATGTAGCTCTTTTTCGATATTGTCTCAAGATGTATATTCTTTAATAATATACAAGCGTTTGTGGCTCTGTCAGCAGAGCGTAGGTCTTGCAATCTCTCATCCGGTTAATTTTTTACTATAAATGAATGATGCTGTTTTCTAGGAAAGTAATAAGGTTTTGTTACAAACTTTTAGTCTCCTAGTAATGTTCAGTTATTATAAACTTTACTATTCGTTCTTTACTTTAACTAACTGACGGAAAAAAGAAAAACCAAAATACAATAATGAAGTGGTACTTGTTCACTATTCGGTACACCCTCGAGAAATGAAGTTGCCTTTTTACTGTGGCTACTGTACAATGGTCAAGAGTCTCGGATGGTAAAATGGTGAGCATAGGTTGTACATGAAAATGCAGTTATTTTGTAAAAAGTGATACTAGTTGCCCTTCAATTTTTTTGGTCACTTAATTATGTCACTATAACTTTTAATTTCCCTTCGAATGAGCCCTCTCGGGACATTCTAGGAACACTGGGTCAATACAATAACCCCTGGGAGAAAGAAAAAACAAATAAATATGCATCCGTGATCTTTTTTCTCGTAAAAGATACAAAATTCCACATTTTTGCAGGTATCATTAATATTCTATGACCTTTAGGGGGTATTTCCCCCTTTTTTCGAAAATAAGGCAAATTTTCTCAAGCTAGTAACCATTGATGGTAAAACCAAACTTAATAAAACTTATATATTTAAAATCGGCATAAAAATACAACCTTTTAATATATCTATTGGTATCAAGATTCCGTAACTCGTAACTTTTGACGGGCAGGACTAAACTAAATGAAACTTATATATCTAAAATCAGCATAAAAATCCGATTCTTTTGATGTATCTTTTGATATCAAAATTCTGTTTTTAGAGTTTCGGTTACTATTGAGCCGGGTCATCTCTTACTTACAGTTCGTTGCCACGAGCTGTTTGAAAAGCTTGGAAGTATAAAACGATATCACCATTGTAATAATTATAATCCAAAACCCTTAACTGGAGGTTTGTAAGAACATCTCCCGTATGCTCCTCCTCCAAGCCCCCTTAATAAGCTACTCAATTAAGGTACAAAAACCAATATATTAAATCAGATTATTTCTTGGATTATTTCTATCAGAGTGTCTTGGGTTTGATTCCTAATTTTTTTTTTTCAATCGCGGTTTTGTCCCCTTCTATATGATGATTTTCAAATAATTTCACCGTTTTTATAAGTGTGATGTACTCATTTTTTAAAGCATGTCGCGGGAGGGTACTTTGTCAAGCATTTTGATTCAAAAGGGAATAGAGATCATCCAGTTCATGGTTTGCAACGACATTCTTAGTAGATCACTAAATCCATACCCTAACGTATGGCTTAATTTTTTCAAAATCCTGTGTGGGGGGGGGGGGGTATAAATCTGAAGTCAATTTTTCCAAATCAAGTGAAAATGACATAGAAAACTTAAAAACGAGCCATATAGTAATTAAAAAGGTAAAGATGTACTAAAGAAAACTGACCTGCTTCAGTGGATGCTTGATTTATGCAGGCCTATCTTTGTTTTGACAACATTTTTGGAGAAACTAAATTTCATATGGGGGGGGACTAGGGTCTGGGGGAAAACTGTGGTCAGGAAGAGGCAGTTGCTACCTCTGTTCCATAGTAAATTACGCTCCCAACCCCAACCCCTTGCCGCTTAGTGGTTGGAGAAGTATAGGCATGTGGTTCGGCAACCACTCAAAGTTGTATATAAGAAGGATTACTTCTTTTTATACTTACTTATTCAAATTATTTACTGGACAATTCTGTTGCAAAATACTCTCCATATGCAAGATTGTGCATCCAAAGAGGAAGAAAAACAAATGAAAACGGTTCTGTAATTCTTCCAGGTAATTCTTCTCAAAATTTTAGAAATGAACACTAACTTAGTTTCTAATACTACAATTTGCCGTACCTACACAAGAAATGATCTTTTTTGAAATTTCGATTCATTTGTAAGTAATGAATGACTTTTCTATTTAGGGATTGGTCAAATAACTCCCTAAGCCTAAAGCCACATTTTTGTTGATCTAGCAAAATTTTCCACAAGCATGTCGATGTGCAAACCTGTCCGCTTAGTTTACCTTTTGTGTCGAAGCTACTCGCCTGGATCTACTTTCTTAAGTCCTACTAAATTTAATTTTTCGAAACAAAGAATTAAAGGTCTATTTCTTCTTTAAAAAAAAAATCAAAAAGAAACAACACTATTTTCCCCTAGATTGAAGGTGATTAGAAACTATATAAAAAAGTAATTTTTGAACTGAAACTAAGGAACAACATTAAAACGAACAGAAGTTATTCCGTAAAACAAAAAAGGTCATGGCAGTGTTGTTTCTAAACTAAATTTTAATCAAAAACGAGCAGAGATTAATTTAAAAAAAAAACAAAGTTTTCCCTAGGGAAGTAAAGAGCGAAGTTGAAACTTAAACTAACAAAAATTATTACTTCACAGCCTGTCTAACATATATCAATAAAATTAGTGCAAATAAATCAACGAGTGATATTTCCCTATCTCTGTAGATTACAGAAAACTAGCGCTTTACTGAAAACACAAAACAATATAAGAGTTTTGGTACGGTAAAAATAAACATTTAAGGACACTTTTAACAGAAAAAAGGAAAGAATTTTTAGATTGTTGCCTTATTTATTTATTTTTTCGTTTAATTTGGTATCACTTCTGCAGAATGAGCCCAGTTCAATGATTTACTGTCATTTTGGATCTGAAAAAGACTTTTCATGATTATTTTGTAGACAAGTTCGAAGTGAAGGAATCTTATTATTATAAAGACTACACACTCGCTTTAAAATTAGTGTCAGAACTTGAAATTCTCCGTTTTATAGAGAAATAACTGGATCTCCAGAGTCCATATTATGTTTGATATGCTCTTCATTTCGAGAAATACTAGGTGAGACCAAGATGCTACCCGATAAATGAATGCATTATTTTTATGCTGTTTAATGACTGTAAACTTATTATTTTTATGCCTAAGTTTTTAAGATAATTTTAATTGTATACTGAAGGTTACTGATATCAAAGCTCCTGTAAGACTACGAAAAGCGTTATAGATTAGTTTATTGTTGTGAGGCTACGTATTTACTTTTGACTCCTAAATTCATATTCTTGTTTTTTATACTTGGCTTTTGTGTTATCAGTAAAGTGCTAGTTTTCTGTAATCCTACAAACATAGGTAAATATCATCAGTTGATTTCTTTGCACTATTTTTTATTGATATATGTTAGATAGCCTGTGAAGTAATGATTTTTGTTCATTTCAAGTTTCAACTTCGCTCTTTACTTCCTTCGGAAAAACTTGTTTTTTTTTTTCAAATTAATGTTTCAGATGAAATCAAATGCAATTATATTATCAAAAATTACCTTAAAAACATGG
>JAQQPU010007563.1:0-11640 GCA_029168905.1 Artemia sp. Kazakhstan ARC1039 | reverse complement strand
TATGTGTGACCATTAATTGGGAGGGGGGCTGGCAAAATTTGTATTTGGCTTATCAATAGTTAATCCATGAAAAAGAGGACTAAGACAAAATCCCTTTGAGTTCTGGTATTCTTGCTTTTCTTTTTCCAGTGTGTTATACTTTCTAGAACATTGACATTGCACATTCAATTTCATTTTTACTTTTTTTTTAAAGATTTATCTATTCATCTATATTAGCAGCCTACATGCTATCTCTATGTTTTCTATGATTGTTTATTCTATTTTTGTTTGTTTTGGGTTTCATTTATTCTTTAATAGTAATTTTTAATTGTTTTGAATTTGTATTATTATAAGAACTTACTTCTGCTGGTCTCAAGTTTAATATTGCTCTTTACTTTTCTTTGAAAAACTTCTTTTCCAGAAAGTTTTGTTTAATTGATTCGTAATAAACCTATTGTCTTGTTTCTTATTTGCTCACCAAGTTTTTCCAAAGCTTTTGCCATACTTGTTTTTGCACTGAAAGTGAGAGAGCTTGCATGATTCCAGTTTGAGCAGGGTCCAACATGGCTATTTTTCTGATAAAAACCAGGTATTGAAGGGAGATTGGGAATTGGAATGGTGAGGGGGTCAAGCTTTACCTCCATTAATTAAAATTTAAATTTGTAACATGATCCTTGTTTTTAACCATTTGTAACATGCTAATTATTTTTGCTAAAATCTATCCATGACAAATGGAGCAAAGTTATTACTTGGAACCCTTGCCCTTAGTGAACCCTTGCCATGTTCTTCCGGTAGGATACATTTTCTAGAATTCTCAATTATTTTGAATGAAATTACTGTTAAAGAATAAATAGTATCCAATGTTCATATGGGCTAAATGGAATTCTTGGGGCAAAGAAAGGTATGTCATATAGGACTGGCCCGCATCTAATCGATTTCAGCATTTAAATAGGGCATTATAATTTTTGATTTCTTCAAATGAGTCCCCTTCTAAATTTTTACTAGCATCTTTTCAGTGCAAAGTGGTGGGGGAAAAAATAATGCATGACAGACTCATTGCTCTTTGCAGGTCAACACTGCTGATTTGGCTCTGATTAGGATTAATTTAAAAAAACATAAGTCTTTCCGAGGGAAGTATTGAGCGAAGTTGAAACTTAAAACGAACAAAAATTATTACTTCACAGCCTATCTAACATATATCAATGAAACTAGTTCAAACAAACCAACTAATTATGTTTCCGTTTGTTTCTAGGATTATAGAAAACAAGCGCTTTACTGAAAACACAAAATAATATTTGAGTTTGGGTACAGTAAAAGCAAACCAATTAAGGACACTTTTTACGGAATAAAAATAAAGTATTTTAGGATGCTTGCTTTATTTTGTTTTCGTATAATTTGGTATCACTTCTGCACAATG
This sequence comes from Artemia sp. Kazakhstan ARC1039, assembly GCA_029168905.1. Classification (NCBI taxonomy): domain Eukaryota; kingdom Metazoa; phylum Arthropoda; class Branchiopoda; order Anostraca; family Artemiidae; genus Artemia; species Artemia sp. Kazakhstan ARC1039. The sequence goes on along the minus strand of JAQQPU010007563.1, from coordinate 10,244 downwards.
GCTCAGTTCAATGACTGGCTCTCCTTTTGGTTCTGAAAAGGACATGTCATGATTAGTTTGTAGACAAGTTCGAAGTAAAGCCATTTTGATAGTATTAGGACTATAGACTAGCTTTAGAATTTGTATCATAACTTGAAATTCACAGTTGTATAGAGAAAAATAACCGGATTTCCAGAGTTCATATTATATCTTATTTGATCTTCATTTCAAGTAATACTTAAGCATATTTCTTACAATTTAAGATTGTATAATAATAATAATAATAAATTATTATAAGCCAAGAAACAGGCCATACAGAACAGTATTCTTAATTACACTCCACAAGAAAAATAACATACATATCAAGTTTCACTCATTGATGTAAATGCTTCATTTACATATTTACATAACTGCCTGATTGTCCTTTTTACAGTCGTTTTCAGGATCCCCGGGAACTCCAAGTTACCGCCCTCAAAATACTTTTCCCTTAATAGGGAAATTTGCTGGCAATCGGTGAGAATATGGGCCACATCCTCAATACCTAGGTTACATCTGGGGCAAGAGTAATCCGCATCTGCATCTGAGGCCACCCTTTTTCTTTCAAATACTCTTTTTCTATTTTTTAGTGGCAGGCAATTCGCTCGGATCCGAAACCAAGTCCTCAATGTCTCCCCCGGTAATCCTAGTTTAAAATAATATTCAAATCCAAATATCTCTTTTACATGGGAATAAAACTTCAATGTTTCAGATGTTTTAACTGCCTGGGTCCACATTTGGACTTCCTAGTCTTTTATTCTTTCTATAATCATAGCCAAAAACGGCTCACCCTGATCTGAGGGTCCTAGCCCCTCATTCCAAATATAGGATAAGCCTAATCCATCTAAGACATTTTTATTTGATACTACCACGATCTTTTACGTTTCGACCGTAGCATCTCTACATAAGCTGCTTTTGCTAACCTATCTTCTGGCAGACTTGGAACTTTTAGCCAGCACCGGATCATCTGTGCTAATCTACTCATTCTCAGCGAAAATATTCCTAAGTCACCTTTTATTGCCTGGTTGTGGGTCGTTACGTGAAGACCAATTAATATTTTAAAGTGTTGCAGCTGAATTGATTCCAATTGTGCTGCTGGGTCATGCCCACAGAGTTCTGCTCCGTAATGGATAGTAGGTAAAACTTTAGAATTAAAAACATATTTATGCATTTTTAGATCTTTTATACTTGAAAGTCTTGAATTACGTAAAATGGCAGCTGAAACTGCTTTCCCTCCCTTAATCATCTCTTTTACATGCTCTTTCCATCCTCCTTTTGCTGAAAGTGTTACTCCCAAATATTTAAAATTTTTGTTCTCTTTTACTTTTTCACCTTTATAATAAAATTCTACTTTTTGATCATCATCATTCACACAAATTCCTCTAAAAACCACAATCTCAGTCTTTTTGATATTCAACTCTAGTTTCTTTCTATCTAAATATTCTTCTAATATACTTAATAAGATTTGGAGCTCCTCTGGTGACATGCCTTTCAACACCGCATCATCAGCAAAAAGCAACAGAGATAACGTCAGGTTCCCTAGTGACACCGTAGGGGCCCATACCTTTTTAAAATAGTCAACAATATCATTTATATACAACGTGAACAACCTAGGAGAAATACTACTACCCTGTTTTACTCCTTTTCTAATTTCAAACGGCGACGATAATCCCTTCCCTAAAACTTTAACTATACCAAATGTCTTTCTATACATATCAGCTAATATCCTAACGAAAAGTCTTGGTAAGCCCACCTTTAACAGTTCTAAGCACAGGAAAATCCTATCAATACTGTCGAAGGCCTTTTCTAGATCTAAAAATGCAGCGTACAACCTATTCTTCCCTTTTGCATATTTCTCTACAAGCGCCTGTAGGACTAAGACCCTATCAATATTACTCGCTATTGGTATTATAGCTGGCGAGACCAAAATGCTACCTGATAAATCAGTCCAATATTTCTTTATATTGAAAGTTACTGGTGTCACGACTGGTGTAAGACTATAAAAACTTTAAAGATTAGTCTATTGTTGTCAGGCTACATACGCACTTTTGACTCCCAAATCAATATTTCTGTTTTTAAACTTGACTTTTGTGTTTTCAGTAAAGCGCAAGTTTCCTATAATCCTAGAATCATAGGGAAACTTAAGTAGTTGGTTTATTTGAATTAGTTTTATTGATATATGTTATATAGGCTGTGAAATAATAATTTGTGTTCGTTTTAAGTTTCAACTTCGCTCTTTACTTCCCTCGGAAAAACTTTAATTTTTTAAAATTAATGTTTGTTCGTTTTTATTAAAACTTAATGTAGAAACAACGCTCTAGGGGAGATTAGACACCTCTAGAAAATACTGCGAAAAACCTTAACATCTAAGAAAAACTCAGCGTATAACATAAAGTTCATCATCCATACTTCACAAAATATTGTTTTTCAGGAACGTTCGGAAACAGCAGTAAAAAGCTGTTTTTACTCGGCCGACTTCGCCTGAAAAAGCCAGAATGAAGACAGGGCTTTATAAATCACCTACTGACTAGCAGAAACTGGAAGGCTATCGTAACAAATGAGAGCTGTTTAAGGGCTTATTTAAAAACTTATATTTATACCTAATCGCTTTATATAAATTTGTCTTGACAGCACATTCCCATAAAGTGCACCTTCGGCTGTCTCCCCATTTTTTTAAAATAAAACAAGTATCTTTTCCAATGAAATTACCAAAAAAAGGTGTTTTCCAAAATCTAGGCAGGAGCAAAAAAAAACTAAGGGGGCAAGAGCATGCTTTCCCCTCAATTTCCCTCCTTCGAACTAGCACACAGGCTTCATTGCAGAGTGAAGTTTAAAGGTTCAATTCAAAACTGTTGATCATTCAAGCTTAATTTTGGCAGATTTTAGCTGAAAACTTGTTATTTTTAGTCAATTTTTTTCGCAATGATCTTTTAATTTTAAGATGAGTAGGCAATTTATGAAACTTACTAAGAGGGTCTGGAGGAGGAGTATATTTGAGGGGTATAATAAACGTCCAGTTAAGGGCTATGAACCATAATTATTGCAATGGTATCGTTTTATGCTTCCAAACTCTTCCACTTATGAAGGGGTACCAAAAGTGCCGTTTTTAGTGCTATATGGCACTTTTTGGTAAAATTGATAAAAAGCATGTAGATATGAGTAATAGGTTTAAAATGAGGCTTCCCAGGATATGCTTTTAAAAATGAGTGCAGCATTTTTGCAAAAATAGTGGATTATATGAAAATAATCATAAGAAGAGACAAGCCGTGATTGCAAAAAAAAATCCAAGCTGGAATCGAACGCATGATAATTTAATTTGAAGTCCAGTACTGTACTAACAGAACCACGCCTCTAATAATGTAATTTAATATATTGGTGTTTGTAGGACTTTATTTGCGCAGCTTATTAAGGGGACCTGGAGGAGGAATTTGCGGGATTTGTTCTTGCAAACCTCCAGTTAAGTGTTTTGGACCATAATTATCACAATGATACCTTTTTATGCTTCCAAGATTTTCCACTTAAGAAGTGGCACCAAAAGTGTTGTTTTCAGTGCTATATCTCACTTACGAATGGTAGAATTGATAAAAAACACGTAGATATGACCAAAGTTTTCAAATGAGCCATTAAACATCACTCTAAAACGTTCTAGTAGCCCACTAGCCCCAGCTTTTCCACTTGAGACATGACACCAAAAGTGCCGTTTTAAATTCCATTTGAAATGTGCAGATGGCGGAAGTTCTAGGAAGAACGTAGATTCGAGCAATATTTTTTATATGAGCTATCAAAAATCTATCCAAGATGTTCTGGTAGCCCGCTAGCCCCACTCCTCGAGAAACGGCATAAAAAGTGTCTGTTTTTCGTGCCATTTGGCACTTCCAAGTAGTAGTGTGCTATTACGCACCACGAATTACACAAAACTGTCAGACACGTTTCTGGGCCAGGCAGACAGGTTTGTAGGCCAATTCTTGGGTAGGATACTAAAGGAACAAAACCTACCGAACCAGTTATACTCGACTATAAAGTGGACGAAGAGCTTAAGGGTTTAAATCACCTCAATAGATACTGACGGTAAATAATTTATTCATCAATATTACTCTTAGGATATCATAGCTATGAGGCCATAGCAACCAATCCATAGCAACCAGATTCAATATAGCAAGTGATTTTCACTGTAATTCATATTAATAAAAGAATTGAATTCAGAGAGAGAACAGTTTGTTTATACTCTATTATTTCACAAGATATTATCATAGAAAATGAGTGCTATGTTTACGCTATTGGAGCCTGATGGTGGAGCAGGTAGCAGCAATGATATAAAGACAAGAGTACCAAACGTAGCAGTAGAAATTACAAGAGGATCTCGACTAAGCCTTGAATGGGATGATATTTATGTAAGATATATGATATCCTTGAGAAAATTTAAGTTGAAGGAGCAGTTATGCTTTGCAGCGAAACTTGATATAGTGCATATAAATAGACTTCAGGCTGCTTTAAATACAACAGTAAAATATATGGAGGAAAATAAGTTGTATCAGTGATTATTATTGTTATTGTAATTATATTTAATAAAAAATTTCTAAATCGAAAATATATTACATATTAGGTTATCGAATATTCTTGAAGTAGAAAAAATCCTGGTTAGTCTGAAGTTGGTTGTGAGAGTATTAGGATTGTAAAAAAACGGATGGATTTGAGAAAGAGAAAATTATACGGAATTTTGTGTTTATGGAAAAATGTTTGATTTTAGATGATGATTTTCTGGAGTTATCTCTTCAAAGGAAAATATTTTCTCAAAGAATACTTGATATAATGAAAAATGATTTTCCATCATTAGACTATTGTATGAAACTTTTACGTCGTGGTCCAAACGTAGTTACACAATTTATTGACATATTGATCGAAACAAAACCAAATGGTATTGTGAATTTGCTTTTAAACACACTACCTTAGAAACTTAAGACTATAATTTTTTACGAGAATTTAGAAGATGCTGTTCAAACAGGATTTACTCCTCTCTCTCTCTCTCCCTCTCAATTTGCCGATCGTATGTCAGTTTCGTTTTGGCGGTGAGAGTATCAACTCATGAAAAATATGTTCTATACATGTCCACTATTCATGTATACACTTGGCAACTGGTCATCGTGTGAGAATTGTACATGATTGACGAGTATGATGAAAAGTGTAGATTATGCAACCCGTGAAATTGCATAGAGGATATGTCGTACAAATTAAATTCCTATAATTCCTGTCTTGAAGAGATGTGTGAATCTCACCCTAGAGGACACCTATACTTTTTTATGATAAATCTAATCAGTGGGATAATACATATCCTGGTATGATTGGAAATAATCCCAAACGTGATTGTAATTTATTACTAGGAGACTGGTATCTTCGTGGCTTTAAATTGTTTTGGGAGGAGGAACCAGGTCTACGATTCAACTGTTCGAATAACAAAAGAAGTTGGTTTCTACGCCATCGTTGTGAAGACAATGGCTACTATGATCATAAGCCTACTTATTTTTATTTGGCTGTTGCAGAATGTGATTCACCGTTTGAAAACACTGTATGTGACATTGTTTCAAATAAGCAATTTGAAAAACGTTAATTTTACAATGTGAATGAAAATAGCATCATTGACTATACAAAGAGACATAGTAAGAGTGAAGTTACATTGTACTGTAGAAAATGTGACCCTGACATTGCAGCACATCAGGATCAGTATACAGTGAATTCAGATGATCTACCAGCATTAGTACCAGCACTACCTATGCGTAGAAGAAGAAATCTAAAAAGGAGAAAGTAGTTTTTTTATGTATATCCATTATTTTTATTAATAAACAATTTTACATACATTTTTAGAACATTTTATTCGTAGGGCACTAAAGTCAATAGTATACACGTTTTAAAGTACATTTTCCTCTAAGAAGTCATTCAGACGAGAATTGTCAAAGTAAATGTTGAGAAACTGTTTGTAAGTAGTGCATGAAAGCCACAGGTCTTAGTCGTTAAATCCTGCATCCTTCCGACTTTGAATAATAGTTTTCCCACTGCTTTCAATAAAGTTGTTGATGTGTGGGTTGTAGAATTTATATAATAGGCCAAGAGGATAAAACATTCTATATTCTTTGCTGTTTGAAAGATGCATAGCCAATGACTAATCTTTACACTCCACGGACTGCTATTAACAATGATTAGGGTATTGTTAACGCTTGGAATTTTTTCAAGGAACTCCGATAGTATACAATAGGATTTGTATTTGGACGGGAATACATGCATATTAAATACGCTGATTATTTCATTTGTTTTCACGGTGCGAGGTCTAGTAGAACACTGCCGTCGGGGGTGATTTCCCAATAAGTTTCAAATTGATTCTGTGATATTAATGTGATACTTTCAGTCAAAGTATGGGCAAATTTGCACTCTAAACGTTCCCCGTTCGTACTATGGTCATATCTTGAGGGTCAGACAAGTCCAAAACAATTATACAATGATTTTTTGAAAATATTGAATTGCTTATTCCATTTTCAAATAGTTGTGATTCATGATCTAGGGATTGCATAGTCAATTCATACATAGTTCTGTAGGATTTTCTTTTATCAAATGATAAATGTGTACAAGGGAATTCCATTCACTTTGCGCACAAGGCTAGATAAGCCAAAAAAAATTAAAATAACGGGGGGGGGTGCAGTCCAGGATCCAACGGCACTAGCATTCTTCACAAAGGCCAAAGCAAGTTTGAGGGGATTCCTCCATTGGTAAATGATGAATCATTATAACTACGAGAACCAGTGGCAATGTGACGTTGACTAGTGACTGTATGTGGGACAAGAAGTTTGATATTGTTATCATTGGCTCTCAGTTTTTCCACTGCCAATTTAACAGAGTTCATAACCTGTTGTTTTCGAACATGAAGAATTGCTGAAGTGATAATGACATTTGCATCAGGTGATGCGACAATTGTTTTTCTAAAAATGAAATTGGATGAAGCTAGCTGTAACTTTATGTCCATCTTGACATTGGGAGGCAACCATTGAGATATATTAAATATTTCATGATTTAATTTTCCAACTGAATGATACTCTTGGGTCACTGCAGCAGTTAACTCAGCGTCAGTATTAACCTTCGATCTATATTCATAGCCCAATGCCTGTCGTCCCAACTCCTTGTATGACTTTGGATTCATTATCATAAATTGTATGTAGCTTGCATAGTTTGATAAATTATTGCTAGTGCTCACCAATGTTCCATTAAAGAATACATTAATTTGTTTGAACAAGTTGTTTCAAATACAGTTTTCATAGGACAGGCCATTGGTAGCAATTGGAGTTGTATTGTCTGACTTTTTTTTCATCGCAACATTTAAATCAATAAATGTTGATAATAAATCGATGAAATAATCTTCATTTGAAAATATCTGAAAGCGTATATTTTCCGACAGGGGTGTAGAGGAAACTGTTCATAGTAGCCATCTTGACACTGACATCCACATTTTCAGCATTGAATTGATTCAATGATGAGCTGATTGATGGATGCGATCCTGTGGGGGAGGTAGGTCATCTTTAGAAAAGAAATCCTTCTTTGATCTAACAATATTTTTCTTTTTCTTCTTAATGCTCTTCTTCTTTTTTTCTTCAAAGTTGCTGTTGATTTCTTTCGCTTCCTACCTGGGTAGAGGCTGATGAGTGAATGATGGCCACCCACCGTTTTTAATCCTTTCCCATTTTGCTGAGATTTTAATGGTTCACCAACGGTTATTGCTGAAAATCTAATATTTTCTTTAGGACTCGTTGAAATTTTTACCCAACCCCCAGTCCGGTATTGTTGAGGAAGCAAAATTTGATGCAGCAGGTACAATATATTTTCTGGCAAGGGGTAGTGCAGAACGACATAGCCTAACAAACCAACTACCAAGACCAAAGCTAGACATTTCAGTACGCCCCTTGTAATAGTTCTATCCATGACCTATTTTTCGAGGACTCAGAGCACCAACATAACAATCAATGTCAGGACAGACAAATGGAATTCTTCGATTGTTCATCTTAAGCAACGGGCCGAAAATGACACGTAATGACACACAACCCCTTTGTTCTAGCTAAAAGATCTCCGAGTTCACTTCTTAGTGTTAGCTGACAGAGTTCCTAATACAAAGTGTTTATGGGAACATACTGGAGATGTCTTATATTGTAGTGGCGAACATTGTTTCCAATACCTTTTTTCTAGAACACGTAGAAGGGGGACGTTTGAATTACCAATTCTTGAACTGTAAATAAATGTACAACTGTCCGTGGAGAAACTACGTGTATAGTGTGCATAGATAGCATGTTTCTTCCCACTGAAATATTCTGCTTTAATAACACGTTCTTTATAACCGAGAAACTCGCGTAAATCCTCATTGAGGAAAGTTCTTTCATTCTCAAATGGATTGGTAGTATAAATTCTCCTTTGTTCTGTCGAATAGTTGAAAGTGAAACCAGCCTCTTTTAGACTTGCAATTTTTTGAATAACTCGACACAGCTCATGCTTATTGTTGTATTCCCTGTAGGGTATGGTAGCAATAGGATAATCATCAGAGTCCAAAGTTGCCACCCCACCTTCATCACCGAAGTCAAAAGGTCTTATATCTCATAAAGGGTCTCTTTTCTTAGAACGTCGTATATATTCTTGATAATACAATCGACGAGAGCGACTTCATATCTATCTTCGAATTTCATGACAGGGGAAACTCTAGTCCAAAAATCACTTGTTTTATTCAAATTCTCAAAGGGAGGATCGGATTCATTGGACGTGAATGTCACTTAGAAATCATTGGGCATTGTGTACGTTTTCAACACCAATCCAAGAATCAAAATCAGAGTTATATCCTAGCCAACGAACTAGCAATTGTTTCTTGCCCTTGTGTGTATGGCTCTTTAATATCTTTTCAATTTGATAGATTTCACTATTATTTTTTACTTTTTGTAACTCATGGTCATAGAAGCCACCGAGAATCTCTTCATCTTTGATATCTCGTAGATGATAAGTTATGTTTTTAGTGTGTAGGATTTTTGACACTTTAAACGTTCTGTGGACCATAAGTAATATTTTTAAGCAATTTTTAATAAATATTCTAGCAGACAATTTCTTCGCCATAAATAGATCGATTAGGACCACTATACCTGCAAAAGATATTCTGATGAGACCGTATGATAAGTCCCTACAGCGTTAGTTAAACATTAAGAAGAAGAATTAGCATGTGTGATAGTTAACCTTTGTTATTCTAGTATCTGATATAAGCATATTTATAAATATGTTTAATATAGGGCAGTAAAGACTTAATGGTAACACTAAATTGATTCTTTTTATTCTAACATAAAAATGAACTCACGTGCGTTCTTTGAATTCTCCATTGCAGTATCAGAGCAAATAATCTATTTTACTCGTTGAATGACTTATTAAAACTGTTGACACTGTATTTTATACCCAAAAAATTTGAATATATTAACCTGTAGCCTAAACGGGTTTTTAGAAAAGCTAGGATATTCAGATCACCGTGTATGGTGTAGCGTCCACGGCCGTATCCAGGGGGAGGGGGGTTACCCGGTTTGACCCCCCCCCGTGAAATTTTTTACCGAGTCGAAAATAAGTCGAAAATTAGTAAAACCTAGGTAAAAATCAGTATAATTAGTCGAAAACTGAATCAAAAATTAGTAAACCCCCCCCCCCCTGAAAAAAAATCCTGGATCCGCCCTTGATAGCGTCAGTATTTATTGAGGCATAAACCTGTCCGGCTTGGCTGTTGACCCAGAAACGAGTGTAGTTGGGCCAGAAACACGTGTCTTTGACCCCAGAAAGCTGTCTGACAGGTTTTGTGTAATTCGTGGTGCCTAATAGCACACTACTCCTGCAGACTGTGGAATTTATACAAACGACGTACATAAGAGAAATAGCTTTTGAATGAGCTATTAAGCATCTCTCTATGATCTTCTAGTAACCCGCTAGGCCGGGAAAAAGAAGAAGAAAAAGAGCGTTTTAACATTTTCTAACTTTTAGTTACTATAGGCTGTGGTTACTAGTTTGCAGCTAATGCTTCAACCATGAGAAAAAGTTCATTACAAATTTTCCTCAGAAACTAGTTATCATTGAAATCTGTGAAATCTAATAGATAGTAGAATTTTTTAAAACCTAGTAAATATAAGCAATAGCTTTTAATTGAGGAATTAAACATGTATCTACGATGGTGTGGTATCCTG